>PVJO010008351.1:0-75860 GCA_004026905.1 Hystrix cristata | reverse complement strand
GGCTGCCCTCAAGGGGGATTTTTGGGCATAGAACCCAATCAAGTTGCAGAGCGACCCATGACTGTGGGAAAAAGTGTCTCAGACAAGGGAACCACAGGAGCAGGCTCGCCCTCCCCAGGCTGAATTAGCTGCTCCTCCTGGGGGCTCCTGAACTCCTCTTTACTTTCCATCACACTGAATTATATATCTTTGTTTTTTTAAACTGAAGTATGAGTGTCAGTAACTAACCAAATGTAGTCCTCTCTCTGTATTTGAGTATGTGATGGAAGCGATCACCCAATGACTAAAAAGGTGATTGTCAGACTGAATCAGAGAGAGAAGCTGCACCTCTCCTTTCTCTGTAAAGGGGATCAGGAGAGGTCTGGCTGCCTGGGACAGTGCTCAGGCACTGGGGAGGCTCTGAACAGTGTACATTTCAGAGGCAAACTCTGGAAACAAAAGAAAGAAACTCTTTCCCTAGATCTAAGCCAAGTAAGAGAAGTAAAACCAAAAGAAGAGATGAGTAGATTTTAAAAAAATACGCCCTTCTGGGCTGATCCTTCCAAACTCATTAGTTTGAGAAGTAAATTGCCTTTCAAAATATAATTGTGTTAAATTGGTGTTTAGAAATTCTTCTTGGCTCTGCAAATGCTCTGTCTTGTAAAGAGATGCCATGCCCCTGAATGTGTCGTCAACTATGTAGAAAATGAATCCTAAGATATTAGAGCGAGAAGGAGGAAATAAACTGCTCCGAAGTCCTCATTTTGTGATAGAGGTAAGAAGGCAGAGCAGTGGCTTGCCCTAGTTGTGCCCGGAATGCAAACCTCTCACATCTGCTCCTTGCTTCCTACTGCCCTTACAAATGAGGTTTCTTCCTCAGCTTGGGAAGAAAACATTTCCCTCGGCTATAAGATTGGGATTGAGGATGGCAACAGTATTGAGCTTCTCCCAGATTCCAAGTTACCACGGGATGGATTCCAACACTATCACATCAAATTAAATTTCAGATGGGGAAAAAATCTCTCAGGAATCTTCAGTCCCAGGACCCTGTCCCACCTCACCATTTCTCTCTGAACGCCTGCACTTCAGATGAGCCTTAATGAGAGCTGACCTCAGAAGTATTGATTTGTCTCCTGCACAGGCAGGAGTCTGGAGATCCTTACCAGATAGCAAATAAGTTGTTGAAGGGAGGTTCTTTGCTAATGCACTGACATTTCTCAGTCAGTAGCTAAAGAACTGCAATATTGTATTTTTAAATAAACGTCTTATTTTAGAGTAAATTCAGGTATTGTTTTGGTTGCAAAGATAATACAGAAGAAAGTTCCTTCACCCATTTTCCTTTGCGGTTAACATCTTACATTATCATCATGGTATGTTTGTCACAAGTCAGCAGCCAAAGATCCATAATCATTAATTAAGTGCCTTTAATTAGATTTCTCTAATATTTCCATATGTCCTTTTCTCCTCCCAGGATGCCACTCAGGACTCCGCATTACAGTTGACCATCAGGTCTCCTTAGGTTTCTCTAAGCTGCAATAATTTCCGAAGGATTTCTTAATGTTTGATGGCCTTGAAAATTTTCAGAGCTACCAGTCAGAAATTTCACACATTGCCCTTCAACTTGGGTTCATTTTATGTGTCTCACTATTAGATTGGGGTTGTGAGCTTTCTGGAGGAAGATGCTGAGTAGTGGGGCCATTCTCATCATGGTGTATCAGAGGCACATTCTACCATCCCAACTCATCCCTGATTTGAGCCTTCATCGCCTGGCTAAGGTAATCTTTTGACAGGTTTCTCCGGTGTAATATTACATTTTTTCCCTTTCTGTACTCAATTATTTGGAAGTGACTCTAAGCACAGCCTACACAAAAAAGATGATGTGTATTTGTGTTCCTTTAAACACACATATGCATCCATAACATATATGCATACACATGCATTCATGGATGTACACCTTTATTACACACACACACACACACACACACACTTGGATACATATATGTGCATGTACCATCCGCAGTGTGGACTGTGCTTAGTGACAGACTTCTAAACACCTGTGTATGGTCACATATCAGTCACTGAATTGAAACTGAACTGAAGAAAAATGAACTAAGTAACGATACACTTCTTCCAGTATGTTTCAAAAATCTCTTTATTTGCCGACATTCCTCTGCCTTCACTTTTGGGAGTACAAAGGACAGGATGTTTGCAAAAAGCACTACATTCTTCTTTCCTCCTTCCCTTTGTTCAGGCTGCTGTCTCTGCCTGAAACGTGCCCCTTTCATGCTCCTGGGCCAATCTTCGCCCGCTCTTCAGTATTCACATTGCTTCTGAGACATTTGTTTGCCTAATCTGGTCCACAGCCCCGTGTTCACATGACTCGGCCTGCTGCTCCCCGTGTGTTTGCCGTTCTACCAACTTCTCTCACCTACAAGCTTCTGCAGGAAAATGACCACGCATTATATGTTTTCATCTTAAGATCTGGCACATGGAAGGAATTTATTAAGTGCTCGTTAAATAGATTATTTAGTGAATGTACAATATTTATAATATTCACATAGATATTATCTTCATTTTCCAAATGGAGAAACAGAGGCTTGGAGATATTAAACAACTTGCATAAGGTCATATAGCTAATAAGCAGGGAGCCAGAAGTCAACACTGGGTCCTTTGTACCCTTCCAATTTTATCATTGCTATTCTAGGAATCTGAAACCACACAATGAGTGTAAATCCTGTAGTAACTGGACATTGTTTTACAGTCTTAGCCCTTCCTGTAAGTCAAGCTGTTACCATTTGGGCCTTGAATACTCTGATTCAGTTACTATTGTTGGTATTAAATCTTAGTTAGAGATGTTCCATACTACCTCCTAGAATCTGGTGCAGGGTCCCCAAAAGACTCCAAAGACTTGCCTCCTTCAGTTTAAGAGAGTGCTTAATGTTGACAGACAAAATGGGATCACTTACATTATTTTTACTCCCTGCTCCTAATATTTCTTTCTAGAGAAGTAATTGTTCATCCTAGTTTGGATGCAGCCAAGGGTCTCAGCTCAGGTGGGCTACTGAAGTTTGGTCTCTTACCTTGTTTTATGGAAGGAGACTCTGAGCACCAGGGAGGTTAATCATCTGCTGTGTGTCACTCGGCCAGAGGAGGATGAGCAGCCACATCCTGAATCTCCTCTTCATGTCCTTTCTCTCCATCTCTTGACCTCTACCAGAGTTGGTGGAATTCCAGAATACTATGTCAGCACATACATCTGTCAAGGACTATAATGAAATCTTAGAGTTCTGAAAGAGAAGGTGAGGGAAATATAGGTCACAAATACAGTTCTTCTCTCATCTTTTATTTGTCCTCCTTTTGCTTTTTCCTCTTCTTCACTTTACTCAAGCAAGTAGGTTACAGCAAGAGGCATAGAAGTGGCAGCCTTCCAAACCAATTATAACATCGCAACTTAACCCACAGCTAAGCAAACATATGCTGGATTTTCCATACTAGTTCCAATTTCAAGTGTTCTGTTTACTCTCCCTCAAGAATTTCTCACAATGCTAATTTCAAAATAGAAGCTTCACTACCCAAGACAAAGATGGATTGTACTTCTGGTAAACCAGAAATGTTTCACCTAAATAACAGCTAGTGATTTCTTCTTGGAATTCTATATCCTTTAGGTTTTTGCACCCTCAGTCGCATGCCACCAACTCCCCTGTTGTAGGTAACTCAGCATCTTACCCACTCCCTCCATGACTGTCTACCAATGACGTCTCATCCATAATGGCAGCAGTCAAACTGTTGCACTCCCCCTTCTACTTTTTTTGTACAGCCTCCAAGCTAAGAATGATTTTTGCACTGTGACCAACAATAAGTAAAGAGAATAATATTTTGTGATAGATGAAAACTATATAAATTCCCAATTTAAATGCCCACAAATGAAGTTTTGTATTTTGGGAATAAAAATTTTTGTAGAAATTCATTTTCTCTCTTTTCATATACTATCCATACAATATCCTCAATTTCATCTCTTGGACCACAAATTCTAAAACACTAACACAATTTTTTTACATAAAATATGCTTCTGTCTGTTGTAGAGAATGTTTCCAATGTCATGGTTAAAAGCTGAAGTCTTAGAATCAGGCAGAATTGGCTGGAATTCCTAGCTGGGACACATCACAGTCGGGTTACTTTGGACGAGTACATACCTCCTCCAAGTTTAATTGTCTATTAAGGGGGCCAGATAAGGCCCCCCCACTGCAAGAATGCTGTGAGGGTGAAATGAGGTAACACATGGAAAGCACTTAGCATGTGCTCGATGCATCATAACCACTACGTAAATGTCAGCTATGATCAACATCTCCATCAGCATCCCTGTTTTCTTTGTTGCTGTTATTAAAGTGAATTCTTGAAGCTCTGCAGAAATTCCCAAAACTGTCCACAGCCAGTACTCCACAGAAACAGTGGCTACCATGAGAAGACTGGTAATTGCAAAATGTGCAAAACGCCCCTCCAGGCTTCTCATCCTGAATGACTTCTGGCAACAGGAAGCTGGACATGGGACTCTCAGTTAGATATTGGTGTAGTTAAGTTTACACACTGTTGGGGTCTATAAAGCTTAATCCTCATAGAAGAAGCATTTTTATATTAAAAAGTCCCTTATGGTGCCAAATAAATCTTCGATTGTTGGAATAAATGTATGATGGAGGAGGAAAATTGGTCAGTGGTGATAGAAGAATACATATCTCATCTTTTCTCAAACAAAGCAGTCTTCTTTAACATGTAACATTTTAACTCTCATTCTACTTGCTGCAATCCTGCCTCTGCCCAGTCCAGCTCAACACATATTTGTATTACGCACAACATATTCTTTAATTTGCCATTGAAGAATTTAAACACATGTGTCAGCATTACATAGTATTTTAAAATATTTATTTTCATTATAATTTCAATATAACTATATTACTAAAAATTTGGAAGGCAATAAGATGGAAAAAGCCAATATCTCATCTTAGATTTTTCATTACTTAAGCATGTGATTTGCCTTCTACTTTTTTAACTGACACATAGTGAGAGTGTGAATTAGCATTCTGCCACTGTGACAAAGTCCTAGAGAAAATCAATTTAAAGGAGAAAGATTTACTTTGGCTCGTGGTTTTAAGGTTTCAGTCCATGGTTAACTGGCTGCACTGCTTTTAGGCTTCAGGCAAGGCAGAAATAGCTTAGTAGAAGAGTGTGGTAGAGGGAATCTGTTCAATTTATGGGAGTCAAGAAGCATAGAGGGAAAGAGAGCCACAAGGAAACATGCCAGGGACAAGATAGTCTCCCAAGGTCACTGTGATAATTAACTGATTCTATTAACTTGAGTAAGATGCCCTCAACCACACTGAATCTGCAGGGTGACTGAGGGTATTTACTGAACAGAAGACCTACCCTGGGTGGCTTGCTGACTGAATGGTATTAAGGGGTAACTATAAAGGAAGGCTGCTTCTGTTTCTTTGGAAGAGTTTTCCTTCACCTTCTTGGATGTCATCTCTTGGCTCCAACACAGACTCTCCAGCCTTCAGTGCAGACCCTTCGGCCTCCTGATATGGACTCGCATACGACACTGCACAGAGCTCCAGGCCTTCCACTGGATCCCTTGGGTCTGCAGTGTGCAGACAGATCTTTTGCATCTTCCACACCTGACTTTGTGGGCACCCTTGTAAGCCAGTCTTGTAAGCGCTTATGTATTTGTATATCTTGGATTCAATCTGTCTCTCTAGTAAGCACTGACTGACACAGTCACCCTCTTCATGACACACTCCCTCCAACTAGGCCTTGCCTTCTTACTTTCGGTTGCCTCCCAATAATGTCATCATATCATGAATCTATTGATGGATTAACCCACTGATGAAATTAGAACCCTCATGATTCAATCACTTTCCAAGAGCCCCATTGCTGAACACATGAGCCTTCTGGGGACCATTTCAGACCCAAGCTGTTACAGTTAAATATACAAATCTACGAGATACAGTGTGATATTGCAATTCAGGGTACAATATGTAAGGAGGAGATCGAGGAAATTGGCATATCATCGCTGTTAATCACAATTATCCTCTGAGCTACAGAAAGTTAGAAGTTATTACTCTACTACCCCCAGTAATCATCCTCTTTCCAACCTCTGACCCTTCCTAGCTTCTAGTGACTACCACTCTGCTCTGTGCTTCTGAGTTAAGCTTTCCAGCTTTCCCGTATGTGAGAACAGCAGCATTTTTTCGTCCTGACTTGTTTCACTCACCACAGGGTCCTCCTGGCCCGTCCATGTTACCACGATGGTAGGATCTAGTTATTTATGTGTGGCTGAAGAACGTCCCATTGAGCATACATATGCCATCCTTTGTTTATCCACTCATCTGATGGTGGGCACCTATGTTGGTTCTGGGTCTTGGCCATGACAGATACTACTACAACAAACACAGGAGAGCAGAGGCCTCTGCAATACACCTTTTCCTTTCTTTTGAAAAGGGTCATACAGTAGTTCTAGCTCTGGTTATTTATTTTTCTTTTTTGTTTTGATGAATTCTCATGCTTTTTTTCAAGTTACCATCAGGACACAGTTATATGCATATTGGTGAGCAATTTTGCATATTGAAATTTTCACTTTACACTTAGCTAAAGCATTTTCTATATTATTATATAGTCTTTGTGACCCTCATTTAGATGTGTTCAGAACACAACTAACCCAAACTGAGATTTTGAGAAATTAAAGGAAAATTCTCCTTTTTCCAAGCCAATGAAGCCACCCCGCAGCAGAGTACACTGTTGGAAGCAGAACACAGCCTGGATTTCAGCTTCCACCTGCCCTCGATTGAGTGTCCCGTGCAGAGAACAGTTTAAAACACTGTGGAAAGTAGCCCTGGTCTCATGCCTGTCTGTTCTGCACATCTCCATCCTGTGGCTTTGGTCCATGGCCCACAAGATGCCAGCTGATCCTCAGGGCATCATCCTGCTTGTGTACCCCACCGCTGAGTTTGGGGTCTTCTTTGGAGACATAATAGCTGCAGTGTTTCCAAGGGATCAGTACTAAGCAAGGGACATAGTGTGGAGATTTAAGGACTCAGGAACCAGACACCAGGGTTAAGAGCTCTCTTTTCTACTGATGGTTGTACAAGCGTCGTAGAATAAAACAAATGCAGTATTTGGTTCGTGTCTCTTGTTCCTCATACAAAGATCCTAAGACTGTTGAAATCCTAAGGTGACAGGAATGTCTTTTGTTATTCATAGTAAATCCTTCCAGTTAAACAGAGTTTATGCTGATGTACTGGTGCAGCATGGGACTTCTAGTTAGGGATGCCAAACAGAAAATGTCAGTGCCTCACCCCTGCTGGGAAGGGGCGGGAGGTGTCTGGAGGCAGAACGAGAGATTGTATTATAAAACTCTTGCACAAGGAGATTCAGAGAACTTCGAGGTTGGTGAATCTGGAGAACTGCCAGGGAGCTGGCACATCCAGAGGGCACAAGAACTCTGTGCCACTTCCTTTTGGCTGTTTTTGATTGTACCCTGTGTTATTAACAGGGAAACATTGAGTGCAGTGCTTTTTTGAGTTCTATGAGTCATTCAGCAAATTATAAAACCTGAGTAGGGATTGTGGTAAAGCCCAAATTTGTGGTTGGCCAGACAAAATTGTAGGCGGTCTGGGAACCCACTAAAGCTACAGTAAGGAAGGTTATGGGACTGTGCCCTTGGCCAATGGAGTCTGCACGAGGGTCTGTGCAGTTAGGGTCAAAACCAAACTGAGTTTTTGGATGGTTACTTTTAATCAGGTACTATTAGAGAATTGGAGATGTGAGATGACACACAATTGCTGTCAGGGAATGCCACACGAGTGCCATCATTGACTCCCAGTGAGAGTCCACAAAATGGTAGAGTTTTCCCTGTACGATCCAGGCATTCTCAGGTCTTCCAAACCCATCCCGTCACAGTTTCCCAGTAAGTGGGCTTACTGAACCAAGGACTGCCAATACACAACTCTCCAGGACAAAGATGGAAAGCGAGTATTGTATGCCACAAGTAGGGAGAAACTGATTTGGGAAGTGCTTTACAATTTGAAACATTTGTTCCTGTCCATACTGTCTGGAAATCACATTATCTGGCAGAGTACAATTTAGTGGCTTTATCCAACCTCCCATCCTTCCAAATTGGGCCTTTCAGAACTTGCAGGGGAAGAGAACAGAGCCTATGGCGAGACCTGCTTCCCTCATTACTGGAAGAAAATCAGTGAGATTGCTGCCCGAGCAAAGATTCAATTAAACGCTTACCCAAAGGCCCCTGTTCTCCTTAGTTTCTAGCTAGGGAAATGAGAGCAAAGAAGGTGCCTTGATCTCTCAGTGGCTCCAGGTTTTGTTTTTAGCTTCATCACATTTTATTCATAACTCTGTTGTAGCACTTGGCAAGTTCAGATCTATCTTTACCAACTTCTGCACTTACCTCTACCTTCACGTCCCCGTTAAACTATGAGTCTGTCAGAACAGGGCTAAGCAACAATTGTACGTATTTAGTAAAAATAGCGAGGAAATGTATGTGTCTGCAAATATGTGGAGTATTTTCTAGTACAAACAACCAGTTCTCTAATTCTCCAGGCAATGCTCGATGTACTACAGTTTAATTCATTTCCGACACACCCACCCGGAGTTGGCATCAGCTCCTGTAAGTTATTAAGGACTCAGTCCACAGACTGTCCCCATTTCAGAGGCCAATGGTCACAAGTCCTGGGATCGTTACGGTTTCTGATCGACTGACCACACATTTTGAGGGTACCCACCCTCCCCCCATGCTTGACAACTTGTTGTGTTGGCTCACAACGCTTGGGGAAGCGAGGCACAGGAAAGGCGCAGCAGGTGAAGGGGGAGGCAAGGCAGTGGCTCCTGGGGCTTCCCCGCCTTCTGTGGGGAGCCCGCCTTCTGGAGCCTTCACATCTCCACCAGCCTAGCAGCTCACTAAATCTCATTCTTCAAGAGTTTTTACAGAATTTTCATCTCCAACTTCCCCCTCCTCTTCCCAAGGTCAGAGATGAGGTTGCACGTTTCGGCCTTCTGTTCACTTGGTCTTCTGGTGATCAGCCCCACGCCGCTGGAACTAGGCGGGCCATGCAAGACACCACATTAGCACAAACTCAGGGGTCCTCTAATTCTTGTCAGGAATGTTAGGAGACACTGTTACCACTCAGGAAAACCCGAGAGCTTTAGGAGCTCTGTACAAAAACCAAACACAACAAAAATGTCCCTCTTTTAGCCTTCTTACTCATGAAAGTATAAGGATCTTAGGAGCTCTGTGTTGGGAGCAGGGACAAACACCATACAGATTTATTTCACCACAGAGTGAGACTAATATCTAATTGGAATAATTGGGATAATATCATCTACCTTGCAGGAGCATTGTGAGAAATAAATAAGAAAACGTGGAGCTCAATTCCTGGTCATTGTACGTACTCAGTAAACGGTACAGTTTTCCTCCTTACATTTTCAAATCATAAAAGCTCTAGCTTAACTTCTGTGGCTCATGACATCATTATCAGTCGGAAGTTAGTTCAGAGTTGTTACGCGGCTCCCCTAAGCAGCTCTCGGCTTCCCTGTCGTTCGTACCTTGGCCTGTTTGGTGTGTTATATTGTCACATCATCACAGTAGATTCAGGGGCAAATCTCTGTTTGCATGTTGAAGCTCGTGCAAGGATGGCTGAGTGTGAACTGCAGCTCCGATTTGGCAACATGACAGCTGGGTCTTTTAAAAAGAAATAAAAAGCCCACGGGGAAGAAGATAGTCTGAAAGTAAATATGGGAACATATTACAGGAATCTAGGGAGAAAGTAGCTAAGAATATCTCACTTTAAAACTGTGTGTGGAAACCACTCAGCCACTAAAGGAAGAGTTTTTAATCTAGATGGGGGAAGGGGGATAAATGAAAATATTGCAATACTTTAGAGAAAAATGCTAAGATTATGTTAATTCAAAAGCAGATACTAAAACTATTCAGTCCTACCAGTACGCAAACGCAAATCCTTTCCAGATATTATATCTGGTCACTAAAAGAGAAAGCATTTCCAAGAATTGGTTTCTTGTTTTATTATTTAGGTATATGTGTGTATATGGACTTTATTTTCTCTTTACTTAATGAGAAGAAGCAAAAGAAAATAGATTGGTAACAACTAAGTTAATTTCATTCTGCTTCAACTCACTAGAGTAGCTTTCACTGAACAAGGTGACATAGAGAAAGTTTGAAATAAGTTAGTGTTTTTTAGTCTCCAACCTCTTCAAAAACAGAAACAGAAACAAATTTTTGTGCCCACTGAACTGTATGAAACTAAACATTGGCATCCATAAAGCAAATCGCAGTCCTTTTAAACCTTCAGCGTCTCAGCTGTTATTGCCATTGGATAGATCCTTAAGGCACCTGAATGTCATCAGCATTTAATTCGTCTTCTTCAAGATGCAGAAGTTGTGAGTAAGCTTCAGTGAAAGAGGGAATGAAGAGGAACGACTCCTGTCTATGCGTGAGCAAGATTCAAGGGGGCTTCTGGCTTCCGTCATCTAATAAGTAGAGGAGCCAGATTATTGCTGTAACTTAATTTGTATCCGTACCACCACAATATGGTGTCTCCGTTGCTGGTAATGATTACTTGGCAGTCAGCTGCCATTTCTCCTCTCTGTCTGGCTTTGGTGTGGTATAATTTTTAGGGGCCACCCTTTCTGTTGTCCAAAAGCCTCTCTAATTCATGTTGAAACACGCACAGCTTGGGAGCCACAGCCAAAGAAGAAAAGGAGCAGCATGCAATTGTATCTGACAAAGTCATCAGGGATTAGAAAACACAATCTGGCAATAAACATGGTAATTAAGTGATTGAAACTTCAGCTCAGGGTTCTTTGAAAAAGTAGTCTCCAAACTGGAGTCCAGGGCTGATTTGGGCAACATCAAGTAGAATTATGAGAGAGTCAAAACATTTAATGATGCTTAAGTATTTTTCTTTGGCAAGTTAATAACCTTTTGTCCACACTAGGGAAATCTTAGTGATGCAGTCAGACAAAAGATCCCCACACCAGCCCCAGGTTGCCTCGTGGTGAAACTGGCAACGCCAGAGCGAGCTGGCTCTCACCCCTCTGGAAGCCAGATCTCATTTTGGGTTGCACATGCTGTGAACGCTTGGTCCACGCCCAAGAACTGAATTCAGCTGCAATGTAGGAGGCAAGAAATAAGTATGTTTTTCTCTAATTTAATAACACGGAAGCTTTAACTATATTGTGTCATTGCACTGAGAGGAGTTTTCAATGTTGAATCAATCTATAGATCATGGTTCAACTTAGTGTATTTGCTCTTCAGAACTCGAAACTGCATGAAAGAACTTCCTTTGTGTTTGGAAAATGAAGGCAGAAGGCATCTAGATGGGACTTGTTCCAGGAGGTCACCCACAAATGCTCAAGCTCGAGTTCTGGGCTCTGCTGGGAACCTTTGTGTCCAGACTCCCTGAGCTGTGGCACGGACTGTTGCACCGAGGTCATAGATCACAGACCTCCTTGTCTTCCCTCTAACCTCCACTCCTGAGGTCCCCCAAGGGAAGACTCGTGTGCTGTCCCCTTCCGGGTCTCTGGTTTTCCCACACCTCTGGCACATTTGGGCTTGAAATAAATATATATTGAATAAGTAAGGAAGCAGGGCCTGGCGTAATGAATGACGTGCTCCTGATATAAAAACGCAGTGTATCGGAAAGATACTGAGGTCTGTTTTCCCAGAGAGGCCATTTGCACACTTCCTTATACTGTTCTAAAATAGAATCTTCGAAAGATGAAGATAAGAAGCAACTACTCCTATGAAAGTAACAGTTCTCAACATTATTAATGACTGAAATCAAATTAAAATATAAATTTCCTTCTGAAATCTCAAGGTAGAGATCTGAATATTATTGCACTATATTACTGTTATTATTAAGGTTCCTAAGTTGATTCTGAATGCTTAGAACTACTGTCGTTGAAGTTAGATCATCCATCCTTTCAGGGGTGGGGTGAGACACTATTTCTAGAAAGGATAAAAACTTGCCCAAGGTCACAATGCAAATTAGGAGTAGACACAGGACTTGAACCTAGGTTTCCTGATTCTTGATTCTCAGATTTAAAAAAAAAAAATCTATTTCTTGCACTTGAAGCCCTTAAGGATTTACTGACCACCTATTGGGTGCCAGCACTTTCACGAGTGCTGGAAATAAGACACAAATAATAATAAATTTCTTTTTTAATTGAGCATTTACTATGCACACCACACTGAGCAAAATGTGCTGTATAATATACTCCTATAACACACTTATTGTAATTGAATTGGGAAGTTTTAATGTAGAGAAGTTAAATTGCCCAACAGAGCTCTACTGTTGAAGAATGCAGCCTCACAGGACAGATGAGATAAGCACCCTAAGAAGTGGCTCAGTGTGAGTGGATGGGGCCCCAGTCCCACCATTTCCCCCACTCCCTGCCTGACATTCCTGGAATGTGGTGACTGTGATAATATAACTCAAACTGTGGATGGGAATGGGCCTAATTGTGCATCCTGACACAGAGAGCAGGTGTCTGTAGGAGGTAGTCTTTGTGGAAGAGAGACCCGTCATCGCTGTTTTCACTGTATCCCACTTGGAGACCAGGACACTGTGTATAGTTCCTGCCTTTGACTCCCTCTGCTCTGTCTTCACATTCTGGATGTCTCGCTAGATATCAGCCGGCTGCAGAACCAAACCAATAAGAGAGTTAATAATGATGAAAGAACTTGGCTCAGGGATGCACAAGGGGAACAAAAGAGTTACAAGCTTAAGGGTTTGATCTGAGAGGAAGAAGATAAGTGGGGAAAAGCCCGAGGACTACATTCTGCAGACTAGGAAGCAGGCTAAAGGACATGCTTGTAAACTCTAAGAATGGAAACTCCAAACTCATAAAACAAGGACTCAAAGGTAAGGAAAACTATCTTGAAAAGTTACTCTAAAGTGGAGCAATAGGCCTTTGAGGATTCTCTATTTGTTGGTTAGTATCAATACAAGTGTGAAATGTACTGCCTACAAGCGTCACATGCTCTGTGCATTTTTTTTTTTTTCTCCCACTATTAGTCTTTGGTAACACATTGTTCTACTCTTCTCTCCCAGATGGAGTGGAGCAAAGAGCAGAACTAGGGTTATACTTTACTCCTAACAGTGAGTGCATTTCAGAACTGTATGGGGCCCAGAGAAAAGAGTAAATCTGACTGAGAACAGAGTGTAGAAAGAAAATGGTCCGGGAACACTTGCCAAGATTTGAGCTGGCTAAATAGTGCCTACTATTATTGAGAGCCATAGAAGCCAGAAACACGGATTACACGCACACAGAGTTTGAAACTGTGATTGGTTGGTGCAGTGACGCATTAGTTACTGGTTCTGATCTTGAAGCTTATCAGAATGTGGATTCTTAGTCCAGGTGCTGGAGACTCCAACACAATCAGTTAAGAAAAGTGTGTTTTTTAAGCTTGGTTTTACCAAAAGACGAAATTAAAGATCAAATTGGCTTTTATTTCTAGTTCTAGAATTTGGCAAACCTCTTTCTATAAAACAGTATGAAGGTTTCACTGGACCTCGCAGAATGGTTGGTCTTTGTAAGGAGGAAACAAGGAAGCAGATCAATAATAAAGATTAACTTCAGATTACTACAGGTGATGTTTCTTCCAAGGGTTAAAGCAGAGGGGGCTTCATTATCAAAACTAAGGTAGAATGGACTTTGTTGGATTGGTTCTTGTTACTCTTCTGTTTGGAGAAAAAACTTATCTGAGTGTTTGTTTGCTTCCTTAAAGTTTCATTTTAATTATATGACACTCATTTTGGCTTGGCCTGGTCTGCTGAAAACTTGGTGCAAGACCTCAGTGCAAAACACCAGGCTCCTATAGAAGGTATTTAAGAGCGCACATTCTCAGAACTCAGCTGGTCCCTGAAATTGGACGGGAAACAATTTACATCTCTGTTTTCTCTAACTGAAGTTCAGCATGTTGACAGAAGGCAACCAACTAGGTAGTACTAGTAATATTTGTGATGTCAGCCATAGAAACCACGATTATTTTGATGACACATTCCCCTTGATGCAGAAATTTCAAAATACTGCTTATTAAAAATAGCAACTGCTATTAAAGTTGATGCTAAATCCTATTGTTTTAGATGTTAATCAACAAGCATATATGAATATCACTACATGAGAAAATGCATAGTTATGTAAATAAAAAGAGCACAATTAGTCTCTTTTGTTATCCTTTGCATTTAATTGCATACACTTAAAAGCATCATTGTGAGAAGAGAATCCGAAAACTCAGGGAGTTTGGAATACAAAACATTTACTCTCATTGACTAAGTTCCAGAATCTCCATTTTTAATATGGAAACCTGGTATTTCTGATGCTAGTGGTCAAGAGACAGAACTGTGGGAGATCCTTGTGTAGGTCATGTGTTTGTGTATATGGGTGTTTTTTTCTCATATAGGGGGCCTGGGAGTAAGATGAAGTGTGGGGAGCAAGAGCGCATGGAAACGAGCCTGGAAAGTCAGCCAGGTCTGCTTCCAAGTCTTCCCAAGGAAGTTGGTGAGGTACCACCGGAAGAATGTCACACTTTCAGACTCAAATGTGGAGTCACAAACAGGCAGCGCATACCATCCAGCCACCCAGCTGTTATTTATTTTGCTCTTAGAGTCACTATTAAACCACAGCTGTGAAGCTCCCGGGTTTCCAGCAATAGTAGATTTATATACATGCTCCGTCGCTTTATTAGGCTGATACCCGAGCCAGGAATGAAAATAAAAACAAGTGAACTGTGAGACAAAAAGACAAAACAAAACAAAAATCCCCAGAAGAAGTGACAAGAAGTCAGGGCCTATCGCTAAACCAAAGGTTGGGAGCTGGAGAATCAGTTACTACCAGGTTTTGCTTTAGGATCATCTTGGCTTCCTGATGTGACCCACAGCGTGTCCAGAGAAAAATCTATGAAGCTACAAACCAAGATAATTAGCAAATGTACCCAAGGCCTAATTTTGAGTGTTTTATTTGACGTCATCATGTTTTAATTATAAATCACATTTATTTGTGTGCTCAAACAGAACTAAGAACTAAATTTAGTAACTATTTACTGTAAGCCAAGTAATTTATATATTTGATCTCATATAACTTTGCAGAGAGCTACTGATCCTTGTTTGATAATTACACGAGGCTCCAATGGATAACGAACTTGTTCATTAGCCATTAGCCATAAACTCTTGCTGCTTTTCCAATTCTATGCTACTTCTCTAATTTGTACCAAGGAAATTTTAAAATTACTTGGGAAGAAAAAATACAGACAGTGTCTCTTTAAGAGCAAAATCAGGTTAAAGATGGCAGTATACATTCTTATGTCTCTTCAGTGACCCAAACTCAATAAAAGGAGAAGAAAGGGATATGTTAAGAACAAATCCTCAAGGACAGAGAACGGAAGACTTAACTGCCATAGTACATCAGAAGGTGCAAAGCAGGCGGGTGACCAACAGGGCACAGTAACTTCAAGGATGCTGACCCTCAGCCTGCAGTGGAAGAGCCCATCGGCCACGCTGATGTTGGCCACACGTGTCCGCAAGACATCAGAAATGGGGGGTGCTCTTTATTTCTGGAAATGGGTAAATTGAGAGGCCAATGACAAGAAAAAACATGTTAAGCATATTTAAGAAGCAGTTAAACTTCACCTTTATTTCTCTATGAATTACAGCCTAGAGATTTAATCCTTGAAAGGAATAAATTAAAGAGTTTTTGACCTGGGGAACACTAGACGCAGATAAGGAGTGGACATCTACACCACAAAAGAGATATAACGGCAAAGTACGTAGACTCGTCTGAGATTTTCTGAACACTCTTATTTCCAGCAGAGAGGGAGGAGGCGGGAGCAGCCTTCTCGGAGATGCTGGCTGGACATGAGGGGCCAGCCACGCCAGCTCCCTCAGGTGTGTGGCCGTGTTTAGAAACATCCTTTCACCCAGGGTCACATCCTTTCTGGATGATCGGCATCTCATGTCACTGTCATAGTCACTGAATGGTCACTGACCAACGTAAGGTCAAAGAGGCAGACTATCCAGAACAACAGAGACACTCCGGTGGGCAATTGTCCGCCTAAAGCTGTCCCCTAGAGTGGTCAGTATAGCAGGCTGACTTCTTCCTTTGCTCAGGGCATGAGGCCCTGGATAACGATGATGGGGATGAGGAGAATGGTTGTGCCCCTGAGTGAGGAAGGTCTTGAGATGGCCTTCATCAGAAAGAGGGTGCGGAAACGTCCTTCCCTGTATCAGAATAAGACGAGAGGACATCCGGGGCAGGAGGAGGGTTCTGGGGGTTATTGGTGTCATGCACAACAAAGCAATCATACAGGGAAAGGCAATTATTAATTTCAGAAAAGGGTAAAAACCTGTGCAAGAAAGGAAACGGAACACTGATGCAGTGCACAGAACATAGTAATGTGTGTCACAGTACAGTCAAGGACGCAGCACATTTAGAAGAGTGATCCCACAGAATCGCAACTGAGCTGGAAAATTCTCATCACTCAGTTCTCTCATTGCGCATTTCTGTGTTTCGATATGTTTCTAAACTACATACACAAATGTTTCTAAATACACAAATACTGTCGTGCCCCAGCTGCCTGGAGTCCTCAGCACAGTACCGTACGGCACAGGGTCGCAGCTCCGGAGACGCAGCCCAGGCACGCAGTAGGCTCCACCGTCTGGGATTGTGGAAACACACTTTGTAATGTCTGCCCAATGAAACTGCCAAATGACGCCTTCCTCAGATTGTATCCCGTCAAGTGACACATGACTGTGCATATTTACAGGTAAATATTTGACTACATGAATATGTAAATAAACATTTGTATATCAGAATAACCAAACACTGAATATCTCACCTTCATGAGATAAAACCTGTTAGAAGAACAGGAATAGGGAAACTACACATGTCTGCAGTAGGGCTGAGGAAGGGAGTGAAAGAGAACTAAACCTTCATTTTTATAGTGGGTAGCAAATAATATCTATAATTGAATCAGTGAAAAATATTATTTAGAAATATTTAAAGAATACAACAGGAGGAAGACTGCTAAATTTTAAATCGTCATTAGTGAGAAATTAGGGAATAAGGAGGGGCAGAAGATAGCGTTTTAGGGATTGTTTCAATAAGCCTTGTAGGACTATTTGACTCTTAAAACCATATTCATGAATCACATTAATAAAAAAAAATTAGGTGGGTGTGATGGAGCACACCTGTAATCCCAGCACTCAGAAGGCCGAGACAGGAGAATCCCAAGTTTGAGGCTGGCCTGGGCTATGTGGTGGAGTCAAGGCTAACCTGAACTACATAATGAGACCGTGTCTCAAAAAAGAAAAAAAGAAGAGGAAGAAATGATAATTAAAACTAAAGTTTAGAAAAAGCAGAAATAGCTGGACACGCTATCCCATGCCTGGAATCTCCGTCATTGAGGAGGCTGAGGTAGGAGAACGGAAAGTGTGAGGCTGGCCTGGACAACTTAGTTCAACTTTATTTCAAAATAAAAAAAAATAAATAAAAAGGACTGGTGATGTGCGTAACACAGTGTTGTGGAAGAAAGGAAGGAAGGAAGGAAGGGGAAGGGGGGTGAAGGAGGGAGAGAGGGAGGAAGGGGAGGGGAGAAAAAGGAAGAGAGAAGAGGGGAGGGGAGGGGAGGGGAGGGGGGAGGAGAAGAGGGAAGGAAGAAGAGAGATAATCAGACTACCCTCTGCCCACCTGTGTCTGGTGACTTAGGGTTGGCTCGCGTGTCACCACCACAGCAGACAACTCAGCTGCTGGTCTCCTTAAACCCTGAAGAAACGTGATGGAAAGGCCAGACTCTCCCGGGGAACGATGGCGTCAGCACTGGAGAGAGTGCAGGGGGCGGGGAGTCCCCAGGAGGAGGCAAACTCCACCCCACCCACCACACAGACACTCTGCTGACGCTAACAGTGGAAGCCTGGGTCCAGGTGTCCCGAACTCTTGCAGGAAGGTCCTAGTTTCTTCTGAAATGCTCTGGTGGGTGAGTTGGGCTCCATCCTTAGGAATGCACCAGTTTGGGTTAGGGTCACGATTGCACAAAGCCCGAATTAGAAAACAATTAAAAGCTAAAGCCCGTGGCCTCTAGAGTTTGCTGTGGACTGCAGAGAACAAGTTTTTCTTATCATCTACTTCCCTTCCTATTAGCAGAGGCTGCTAACAGGTAAAGACATATCTTAGACCTTTTTTAAAAAAATAGGTGATGGGGAGAATTTTTAAAGTTTTTTTTTTTTTCAAGTTTCTGCCTTGGTAAAAGTGAGTGTGCATGATAAATGGTTCAGACATTTAGGAAAACACTGCAGTGTTCTGTTGAGTTAGGAAAGACGAGGTTTCAGCTGTGGTCTAGGAAAAAAAATTGAGAAAAAGGGGAAGGAACACACTCTGAGTATAAAGTAAGGGGACTTTTTATCTCATTCCACCTATCCCACCCACAGATCAGCACACTACATCTCCTGGCTCAAGTCCTGGAAACTGGGGAGAAAAAACGATCGGAGGGAATGACTATAGAGAGGGTCTGTTCCCAAGAGATAGTACTATGCTGGGATTTAAAATTGAAGCTATAGCCAGGCATGGTGGTGCACGCCTGTAATCCCAGCACTCAGGAGGCAGAGGCAGGAGGACTGCTGTGAGTTCAAGGCCAGCCTGAACTACACACGAGACTCTGTCTCAAAAAAACAAAACAAACAAACAAACTAAAAGACTGAAGCTATAAAATATCTCATCCTTGGGAATAGTCAAAGGAATTTAGGAAAAGGAGTATTTGATACAGTATTCACTTTAACAGATGTGTATTGTTCTTTGTAGTATTCACCTGACCTTATTTTTAAATGCCTTTATGAGACCAGCCTTATCATGGGGTGCTTTGGAAACTGAAAAGGAGGATGAAAACTAAGAGATAATGGGAAGCCACAGTAGAAAGCTAGAGGGTTGATGGGAGACTCTGTATTCTACCCCTTGGGAATCATCAGAAGTCTTGGGCCTGGTATAGGACTTCCCTCGGTTATAAAGAATATGGATTTAAACTTGCATATTTAGAGATGAAAGGAAAGTGTGATATGGCAGAAGGCAGAATAATGCAGAACTCTAAAAACTTCATCTCTTTTAATCACCAGGAAAATAGGAAGTGATTGTCATCCTTTCAAGCTAACGGGCAACTCTTTGCTCTCTGAGTTATAGATGGTGTCACGGAGTCATTTCTCAGGGTGCACAAGCAGATGGGAGAAGCCTACGTATCTTCTCAGGCACCACCTCTTCCCTGTCACCTGCTGCAGAAGTCCCAGGGTACTGATGCTGAGGGGAAACAGGGCTCAAAGGGGGCATCTATTTTACTAAAGCTTACGAAGCTTTCAAGTTTAGCTAACAGAAAAAATTGAGCTGTTAGTAAATTCTGGAAAATATTTGAAGGTGAATGAGGCATCATGAGAATATATGAAATAGGGGGGAAACTTGCCCAACACAAGAAAAGTTTGCATTCTGCCTATCACAGGAGTGGGGTCAACTAAGGACACGTCCTCTGATTAAATACAACTGAAGGCTCCATGTGGACTGTGTACGGACCATCCCTGGTTGCCATGGTAACCCCTTCCTCAGGCTACAGTGTTGTAAAGAGAAAAACACACATGCACATGTGACCTAGCGAGATCCCCCTGGGGAAGGTCTTGGAGAATTTGGGGATGAAGAATTGAGTTAGCTACTAAGGTAACTGAGAGGAAGACCACAGTCATTGCTGACTACTGTGTCCTCTGCTGATGAGGGACCCTTTAGTGTAGGTAATGAACTAAGTGTTTGTGGGCCCGCTGGGCTTCTTCTGCCAAACCATCAGTTCCCTGGCTGCAGGGGACTTTGCAGAGAAAAGCAGAAACACTCAGTCTCCTGCTGAGCAGAGGACATGGGGACAGAGGTCTAGATACAGATCTTCACTGCCCGCACGGCAGTCTGGGCTCATCGGAATCCAGTGCTACATTCTTTGATCTTGGCTGTTGTTAACTGAATCATGGTAATGTCAATAGCATCTATCTCAAGGAGGATTAAATAAATGAGTACAGATAAGCACTTTGAACAACACTTGGCACAGAGTAAGGGCTCTTACCCTCTTACCGTGTTAACTCTTCATACTGTAGTTGTTGCTATGGTTGCTGTTGTTGGTCATGAGCTCTGTGTCGGGAAAGACCTGGCAAGAGCAGAGAGTAGAAGAAGCTATGGGTGTGGATCAAGTCCAAACTGCAGAGCCGGGTCAGAGTTCTCATTCTGGCCCCAAAGACAATGATTGTTTCATACCAATCTGGGCCATTCCCCAGCATTATACTGTGACGAGGGCCCCACACCCCAACCGACCCAAAGCTCAGGTGTTATTGCTTTACTACCAGGTCTTTCATTACACCCGGACAAAAGACATTCCCAGGAACAAGCCAGGCACAAGAGACTCTGGTTCTGGCATCCGCAACCCCATAGACCCGGAAGCATCATGCCCATTCTTATCTTCTGACTCAGCGTCAGAGCCGTCCCACTAGCCCCACACCCATCCACCCTCTCAAAAACTGCTGTGGGTTGACTGTCTTCCAAAAGGAGCATGTTCCCATTCTAACTCCTAGTACGTGTGAGTGAGACTTCACCGAGAAGTACAGTCTGCAGATGGAATCTGGTTCAGGCCGGGCCACAGTCGATTTGAGTGTACCTTAAGCCAAGTAGCACCATCTGCACAGGATGAGGGAAACTGGGCCACAAATACAGGGGAGAGACACAAAGAAGACACGATGTGACCATGAAGGCAAGGCCAAGAGAAGCCAAGAAATGCCAAGGCGGTCAGGATCTACCACTAGGGAAAGGCAAGGAAGATTTCTCTCCTGGAGCCTGGAGGGAGAGCAGGAATCTGTCAACACTTTGCTTTCACACTTTGAACTTTCAGAACTATAAGAAATATGTTTCTATTGTTTTGAGCTACCTGGTTTGTGGTCATTTGCTGTAAAATCTTAGGAAAGCACTATAAATACTTTATTTTCCCTGTTCCCATTGCCTATGCCCACCTCGAAGTAGGTCACAACCCTCCTGCCCATAAATTTGCCCTCTTAATTTGGACTTTTTGAGACGGGATTGAAAAGGCATCGATCCCTTCTAGCCCAGACCACTGGCTGGGACCCTACCACAAGGATGAGCTGGCAACTGTCAACATGGACGAACTTAAGTAGAAATGTAATTTCCTATTCACCGTTTCCTCTGAGTAGGACCATCTGACATACACCTGCATGCCTCACAAAGGCCCTAAATGGCAGTCCAGAACTGCCCTTTTTACTCTCACCTGTCCTGAAAGTACCAGGCAACTATTTTTGGCACCTTCACTGGGCAGAGCAAAAGTGAACCAAGCCCCAGCAAGTCTTTCTAACTTATCCCCAATGTGCAGATTAAAAGAACCAGGGCTCAGAAAGGTAAGCCAATGTCCAATAATAGAATGTGCATGTGAATGAATGTGTATCTCATGTGGAAAGCTCATCTCCTTTCCAAAGCAAGCTCCCCATGTAAAATGGAAAGAGGGATGAATTGGGTGCAAACACCGAGTTCACAGAAAAGCTTTTCTTGGCATTCAGATCTTTGTTGTTCCTCTTGATGTGTTACAGGGAATGGTGTGATCCTCATGGGATAAAAACATAGATTAATGGAAGCTGATACTCACTAAATGTGGGAGAAAGGAAGGGAAAAACTGGGGGAGTAGAGCAGATAGAGGGGAAGAGGAAAGAGGAAGAAGAGGAGGAGAAGTTTAAAGGACAAGAAATGGGAAAGAACAGTCTCAAAAACACACAGGCACTAGCTCTGAGGAGAGCAAGAAAACAAATGTCCAAGCCAAAGAACCAGGCAGCAATACATGGGAGCGAGCCAAGTCCGATACCACGTCTTACACTTCTGTCTCCAAGATATAATCACTTGTACGAAACTCGTTGATTTAATAACAGCCCTTTTGAAGGGGTGGGGTGCCAGGAACTAACCCTTCATCAAGTGTGCCCAGAGATGCGGCTTCTAGAGGCTGTAATTAGGGCTTTCTTGTCTTTATCTTCGAAGTTCCGGAGCCCATTAAGTTGAGACACAGGGCCGGCCAGGAAATACAGTATCAGCTTTCTCACCAGGAGGCTGTATTCTTCTACTGGGATCTGCTGCACAAAGGGAGACATTGAACACTGTCTGCCGGTGCATTTCTCTGCCCTCCCGTGAGTGTAGACCCCACGGCAACAGGGTCTGCATGCAGCAGACAAAAATGTCCCTTCTGGGTTACAGCAGTCACATGGGTGCACGCTTGGCACACCGAGGGAGGGCTGCTGTTCGGCCTCTGTACCTCCTCGTGACTGGCTGGGTGCTTCGGTCAGCACACAAAGCGTTCAGTTCTTTGCAGCTCTTCTGCCAAGTGGGGACTCACTCCTCAATCAGCAGCATGCAGAACATCAGCCTGACTCCAACCTACTCATCTTTACCAGGACCTGGGAAACCATGGGCATCACCTCAACCTGTAGAAGCAGCTCTGGACCCAGGTGTCCTTACTATCCTGAAGATGACACAGACAGGAAACGTCACACTAATTTGGCAGCCAAAGTGGATGAAAAAAATCAAGACAGGCAAGCTATACAGGAACAGTGGCTAGTGAAGGCCTGTCCCAGTCAAAGGATACCAACTAAGACAGAAGTTTTGAAGGTATTGACCAAAATCCACAATAAACGATACATTTTGTCCCTTGACTCAACACACACAGACACACACACACACACACACACACACACACACACACATACAGTCATATATGTGCCCAAAATTAATTAAAATAGATGTCATTTTTTTTATCTTATTATATATATACACATCTCTCAACACGTACTGATTTCATGACCTCTAATTGGTATGGTTTTAAAGTTTCTACCATCAATCAGATAAAGTATTCTCCCTTCTGTGAGAAGGAGTAAGTGAGAAGAGTGGAGGGAAGCAGACATCCCCTTCCTGATACTGCCAAAAGGGAAAAATTCATATTCAAGGTGCCCTGGAAATGTGGAGGAACAGACAACACAAGCATGCCCTCCAAACACAGACCCAGTTTAAATGATGGATGACAATTTCAAAAATATCAGCGTGACTAGAAGTGGTCCTTTGGATTAAGGAAACATGGTTTTTATCCTGAACTGTGACTTGAATCAAAAGTGCTTGGTTTTTGTTTTCATTTTTACAAATAGCCAGTGGCTGGCTTTGAGTGTGACCAAATCAATGGATTATCTCAAGTGATTCAACTGTAACATACCAAAACAACAAAGCACCCTCGGAGCTGAGCCAGTATTGTGTATCCTTCAAGCCTCAGTGAACCTGAGACTGGAGGCCTGAAGTGTTGATCCCAGAAGCAGGAACCTGGCTCAAAGTTGCTCTGTATCCCTGACTTGGGCCCCAGATCCCAGCTGCCCCCAGATGCATTCAACCCTGCCCCCAAGAACTCCCAAATGCTCCACGCCTCTGCCCCCATGTTCAGGCTGCCCTTCTTTCCGCCATTTGCCTCCTTGATTGTTTGCTAAACACCACATCATTTTTCAAAACTCAAAGATCACATCCTTCATTTGCTTTTCCAACAATCTCTAACTGAAAGTTGGGCATACGCCAGAACCCAGGTCTGCTATTGGGGATCCCAGTGACGAGCAGTGCATTGCCTCCATTCTTAAAAAACTTACAGGTTAGTCATGTGCAATAGGACTTTTTTTTTTTTTTTTTTTTTTTTTGCACTGGAGAGCGAACTCAGGACCTTGTGCTTGCCAGGCAAGCACTCTAACCACTGAGCTAAATCCCTGGCCAGTAGGACTTTTAATGTGGTGCACATAATAATTCAAGGAAGCACATAGCATATTATCAGATCACAGACGGGAGCTTTTAACTCAATGTGCTGGGTCCCACGAGGCTTTCTGGGGCGGCTGACACAGTTGGAGAGGTGAAGCAGAGAGCAGGGTTTCCTGGAGACAGAGCTGTTTATCATTATGCTCAAGTTAGAGATGAGGAAACAGTGCATACATTTTCTAAGTACAAAGTTATCAAATTGCAGAACCGGCATTTGGTCCCAACACACGCTAACCGCAAGGCTGGTCTCTGAATCATTAACCCCACTTGTCTTTAATCTGCCACAGGAATCCAGACAAGGAGGGGGACCTGGAGCAGACTTGGCAAACAAGAGCAAAGAACTAAGTGAGCTAGGTGTGGGTTCTTAGACCCATGGTGGGCCCAGCACTCGGTCCAGAGGTTTGGGGCGGGGCAGAGAGAGTGGAGATTAGGGTAGGGATGGGGACAAACCCTGGCAGTGGAGGTTGTGACATAAAGCAGATCTCTACCCTCGACACCAGGTGGGACCCGCCTGGACGAGTGCCAATGATTTCAAAGTCAAACCAGCAAGGGATGACCCCTCTCTCTCATAGTCATTAGGTGTGCGTATTTAGACAACACACTTATTTTTGTGAGTCATCCTTGCTTCTTCTATACAATAGAGATAGAAATGTCTCCCATATGCATCTGTGATCCTGATTAAATTGAGATTAACCATGTAAAACACCAAGCAAATTTCCTGCAACACAAAAACATACTGAGAATTCACATTCCTTCTGCTTCCTTTCTGTACCCTTTAAGTTGCGCCCCCTTTGCTAAGGAGATAAGTCTGAGTCCATCTACTTCCTCTGCCAGAGTAGGCAAGAGCCCAACATCCAGGCCCAGTATGACACACATGAGTTCCCGGCAACAACCCTGCCGAAGAGTAAGCAGGGGCAGAGACCCAAGGCATGAGCCGAGCTTATTAGAGGGCAGTGGGAATGACAGGGTCTGTCTGTGAGGGTTGCCAAGAGAGCCAGGAAGCGCCCATCCCCTGCAGGAAGGAACTGCTGTTAATTATGTCATTAATAATAGTTAGCATTGTCCCGGTGCTTTTCCAAGCTAATTAATTCTGCTCCAAATCCTGGAAAACAAATGACTGAGTGTGTTGGAGACAGACTTCTGTCTCTGAAACAGAAAGGTAGAGAAGCACAATCTTTTCAATGGTTGGGGGAAAAGAAAATCTAAGTCATTACATACTAGAGCCCTAACGGAATCCAGGTCAGGGAAAGGGCACTGAGACATCATGGATACTCACCCCACATTCCAAGACTGTCTTCAAAAGAAACAGTTACTCGAGGAAGCAGAGACACAGGAAGGTGCACCTTCGCATTTCCACCCCAACAATGTGTTCCAGGACAGGATGTCCCGAAGTAGCAGGCTTTGTTTGTTAAGCTGGCACAAGGGGCTGGATATAAACATTTATCTGTTCTTTTTTCTTAGAAGATAGAATCAAGATTGTGTCCCAGGGTGTGGTGCATAGTTAGTTGATGAGCTCTGTGGCCATTTAACTCAATGTTCTTTACAGACCAGAATCAGGCAATAACCAAGAAACCACTGCGATATCAGGAAGGATAGTCAGATGGGGAGAATGCAAGGCCTCCTGGGGGTCTGAGAGGTACAGAAATGCTCCTGCAAAGGAATGTGTTTGAGCCATTGGAAAGACGGTTAAGTGACAACAAAACACAGACACGGAGATACTGCCTGAGTGCAGATTAGGTGTTCAGGGGCTTAGACTCAAAAGAAAGCGAAGCCCATTCAGGGACTTCAGCATACTTCCTCAGGGAGCTGGGCAATTTCAACCTGGCTGAGAGTCATGTCATCACAAAAGGAAGGGTGACTAGCAGAAAGACAAGCTAGTGTGTAGATGTGTGTAACACACAAGGAAGGCGCAGAAGAAGGAGCAGGGATAAAGGAGGCGATCGACTACTTCGGCCTGGCAGTGTTGGAGCAGGTCAGGGGCTGCCTTGCAGATGAGGTGCTGCCTGGCTGAGGCCGGAGCAAGCATTTCCAGGCATCCTCACCCCATCAGGTTCTGACTCAAGTCATCTGGGCCAAAACCTGCACTCTAACAAGCATCCCAGATGACACAGGTGGATACGGGCCATCCACAGGCCTCACCTGGGAAATGTGACAGGAAGTCCCAAGTGAGCCTCATCTGGGAACAGACTCTGGTCTGTTCTGTTTGCAGACAGACCCAAGAAGCTCCAGTCCCCACCCTGCAGGAGCGATGATGCTGCAGGTAGAGTTCACTCATCTTATGACGGCTGCCTTCTGAAATCTAGGAAAGAGCCTGAAACATACATTTCTAAAAATTCTGTATGGAACTTCTCAAGGGAGGAGATACATGTTCTTCCAAGAAAGCTTTTCCATTTGAGCTCCTAGCACAGACTGGCCAGGTAGATAACACATACTTGCTTCATTCGTGGAACTGATCTCCATTTCTTTGCTGGCCAGTCCTGTGCAAAGGTCAGCAACCACCACTGTATGGAGACAGTGCGAAGCACCTAGGTGACTGGCTGTCCTCGTTTCTCTCTTTAAAAATAGGAACCCAAGGTCTGTAGGTAACCCAAGGTCACAGTTGCATGGGGACCGATGACTTTGTGTGTTCATGGTGTTAGGTTGCCCGCGTGGGTTCTGTGTGGTCACTGCAGAGTATAATGCCCATAAGAAAATTCAGGCGTGTGGCTTTTTCACAGTGTGTGACCATGGTGGGCACAGAGGATAAAAAAGATTACCCAGAGACAAGACTTAATTCAGTCACTGAGAGCCCCAGAGGGGCTATTTCTCAACCAAGAGCACCCAGCCATTCCGGAGACTCTGGGAGAAGAAAGAGCCCTGATGCCAAGAACTCTCTGGCTTTTATTTAGAATATCAGTGTAAGAGGAAAACCAGGACAAAAAGCAGTTTGGGCCGGGACTGCCTCAAGGCTCAGCAGTTTTTCTTGGGGAAATGGGAAGGACAATAGCCAGACATGACACGCTTTACTTAATCTAGACATCTTGTTGTGGAACCATTCAGTTCTCACACAGCCTGTGCGATCTGCCCAGTGTTTAACAAGTCACCCCTCTCAGGTCCTGCCTACCTTTTGCCTCATACTTTAATCATTTGTGTGCCTTTGTCCCATATTTTAACCGTTCACTCCTCATAGAGCAGATATGCTTTTGTCCCGCAGTTGAATCACTCAGTTTCATCGTTCACTCCTGGCCAGGTCCCCCACTTGGCTTTACTACTTTCTAGATACAGAACCCTGGGAATTGTCTCCATGCTTCCACTTCCTTAAAAAAGTGAGAGAACTTGGCTCCTCCGGGAACCCTTAATCAAGCATATCCAGAGTGCCAAGCACTATTCCGACAGTGGGGAGTCAATGGTTAGTAGGACGCATTCCACCCGTGCCCTGCTGATACGATGATGAATAGAGAGATCACTCACTCTACAATCCAAGACAGAAGCATCTTGCAACTGCCTTCTTTTTCTAACTCTGTGAATCACTACATCCAGACAATTCTGCGATCTGAAGAGCTGATCCCTTTTTTGCCCCCGCTGCCCGGGTGGGCCGTCTTCACGTCACTGGCACTCTCCTAAGGCCCCTCTTGAGCTCTCCCAGACACCAGTCCGACTCTGCTGCTGTTCTGTTTCCGCACGCTTGCCTGACTGCTTGGAGACATTCAGTGTTAGCAACGACACCCAGGTGCAACCATTTGGGTGCACAGCCTCCGTTTTCACACTCTTACCTGTCTAAGTCATCAATTTGAGTGGAGAGAGTGGTCTCCATCGTCATCCTAGTTGTGATGCGGGCTATTGGTCTGTGAGCTGTCAGCTCCACCCCCGTCCTCTGTCCTCCTCTGCTCTCCTTCATGCTGCAGGCGGGGAGGAACCCGCACGCTTCCTGCCTAACCCAGCAGCAGCCTTCTGCTCGGGCCCCGCCAGCGGGAGGCGCCGGAGAGACTGCAAAGGTGCGGAAGGCGGAAGTTTGATTCCCCACTGCTTCCATTCCCCTCATTTCCATTTCCACCGGTGTGTGAGCTGGTGAGAGCGCCCTGGTCGGAGTCACGCTCCTGCTTTCCTCTCTGTGCCCCTTCTAAAGAACAGCAACTAGTGCCTGCGTTAAATCCCTCCCTGCTGGAACTACCCACAGTGCTTCTTACTGCCTGACTGGTGCTAATGGGGACCCCATTTAATTCTTAAGGAAATCAAGGTACACAGAGGCTAAGTGACTTTTCCCAAGTAATCAGCTGGGAAGTCACATAAAGAACAGATGAAGAAAAGCCAAAAACCAGATACTAAACCAGGCAAGGTGGCACATGCCCGTAACCCCAGCACTGTTGGAGGCTGAGGCAGAAGGATCACAAATTCCAGTACCACTTGGACAACTTAGGGAGACCCTATCTCAAAATAAAAAAGGGGGGTGGGGTTTGCCTGTTGTGGACATCTTATATAAATGGAAGCATACACTAACTATATGGTCACGCCTGACTGCTTTTACTTAACACAGTGTTTCCAAGTTTTATCCATGTTGTAGTATGTGTTAACTTCATTCCTAAAAACTTTTATAGCTCAATGGTATTGCATTGTTTGGATATAAAACATATTGTTTTCCACTCATCAACTGAAGAAAGTTGGGTTCCTTCTGCTTTTTGGACATTACTCATAATGCTGCTATGAATATTGATGTACAGTTTTTTTGTGTGTATTAGAACATGTGTGCAGTACAAAATGTTTATGTTCCTCGTGGCAAGGTGGACAGACAGAAAGAAAGTCATTCTATGTTTGTCAGGGGTTTGAAAGAAGGGGAAAGAGAGAGAGACTAGTAATGGGCATGGAGTTTCATTTTAGGGTGATGAAAATACTCTAAATTTCATAATGATGGCAGTTCAGCAGTTTTCTGAATATATTTGAAAAAGAAATTTTACAACTTAAAAGGGTGAATTTTATGGTGTGTAAATTACGACTCTTTTTTTTAAATTGCAGAATTTCTTTTTAGGTTTATATTTACTTTAGACGAGTAATTAAATATTTTCATCAAGTCATTTTTTAAAATGGCAGGAGGGTGTATCTCAGTGGTAGAGCACTCCTGGGTTTGATCACCAAAATAATAAAAACAATAAATAATGATAATAATAAATAAACAGATACTAAGTCAAGTCGAGTCTCCTTAAGCACACCACACCATGCAAAGCCCTTTAGCATTGGTTTCTTCTCTCCATCCTTACCTCATCGTCTGGTTGGAGGGTGCTACCTCACAGAGGGCTGTGTTTGGTAGCTGGCACAAGTAATAAGGAAAGAATGAATGTTGAGTGTTCCACGCTCATGTCAAACCCTGCCAGAACCCTGACTGGAGGGTTGTGGGCTGGATCAGTGGGAGAATAAATAATAAACAAATGAATGAGCTCTAAGCACAAAATAAATGGACCTGGGGAGCAATCTCCTGCCTCAGAATCAGAGCCCAAATACATCTGGATAGCTGAAGGTTCACATCCCTTGTATAGAGTGAACACACAATAAATGCCTATCTGTTCAATGAATATACCAAACAAGCAATCAAATGAATAATCCATCATTGTTCAGTGATGTTGATAATTCTACAGTAGTTTATTAAGATACAAAATTTTCCAGGAGTAAGTCACAAAAAATACCATCACATTTTCCTAAAAACAAGTCTCCAACATAACAGCCAGCAAATCATTAAACATTAATGTCTCTAACCTTAGAAAAAAAAAAAAAGTAAGCCAGCGACTCTCAGGGGATATCCTGAGCGAAAAGGGAAAAACAATGAGTCATGGATTCTAAACTCCTATTTATAACCAGGCTCTGCGAGTGATCTGTTGCTAAAGAAGAAAAAAGCCATTAATCTCCCAACTCAGAGAGCAATTTTATATTTTGAATAAAAACCAAAATAAACAGCATTCAAGAGGGAAATAAATCAGATATGCCATAATTAGTTCAAAAGAGCCGGATTTTCCTGCCCACCACTCTCCTTAGGATGTCAGCCTCATCCATCAAAGTTAAATGTATGACAGGACGTGGAGATTTTCTGTTCCCTTTCAGACAGAATTAGTCAGTGCGTGTGAATGGTGATTTGACAGGAGCCCAACAGGAGAGCAAGAGTGAGAGGATTATAATAAAGGCAGGAGAAAATGCTTAATAAAGTTTGCAGAAGCTCTGGCTGGTCCTGGATACTCACCTTGGATAATTTCTGATTCATTCAGCTGTTCCTTTGCTCTATGGGAAGCCATAAGAGGCCCGGGATTTCTGTCCACAGAATATGAGAGGGACAGTGTTCATTTTCTGACTCGTCTTTAGTTTTACAGATTTAGAAAGCTCAACCCAGAGACGGTAGTTGACTTCCTTAAATTTCCAAGACGAAATCAGCTGAAACTCCAGGACCCAAATCCTAGCAAGGAGCCTCCCTGCCCCGTGCCACAGAGCATGATGAGGACTAAGGTGCACACAGACAATGGCCGAGTAGCTCTTTCCATCAGGCGCTGTATGATTTTCGGAGCATTTCTGGGGAGAGCCCCTTTGTGGTTCATTATGGGGGAGGCTGGAGCTCTTTGCAGGCTCCGCCTTCTGTACAAGGCCCAGACACTTTGCCTTGCCACCCAGCAGCCTCCTCAGACCCCCGGCCACTCACACTATCACATTCTGAATTCTAATGAGCTTGCTTTCTCTGCCCATTCTTTGGAATGTCCCATTGGCAGAATGTTTTCAGGAACAGTTTGCAAACTGACTCAAGGAGACCCTGGCAGAGGAAGCCTTGTCAAACGTGGGGTTCTGAGTGGCTCCCCTTACTACTGTGAACACAGCCTTGGAGTAGTTTGCAGGTGAACATGAAGAAGGTGAAGGTGTTACCAAACAGCACTTAGGATTCCATGTTTTACCAAACAGACAAAATCCCTGACAAAAGTAGGGAATGAGATTCCCAAATAGTCTATATGGTACATCACAGGATATGTATGTTACATACAGGGTCCACCAAAAGTACGTACATCCCAGGAAAAGAAAAAGAATAAAAGTCTAGAAGCTAATGGCTACCACTTTGAGCACCTCTCGTGATTGTAGAGGCCAAAGATAACTTGTATTAATCGCATGATGTCTCGATGAATTTAGTATTAAAATATTTATAGAGGTTTTTGCTTTTCCTAATGTGTGTATACATTTTTTGGCAGACCCTCTGTGTGTAAATATGTATTATATCTATTCCCTTTTGAGGAAACGCAACACAGTGTGTTCTTGTTATCATTTTAGTGTAAAGTAAAATTCCACAAGAAGTCATCCCTGCTAACTGGAGAAACAGTGTGTAAAATTATGTCCAAGGCTCTCTCTGAGCAAATACTGAGGAGGAGCTAGATGGGCTGGGGCTTCATCTTTGTGTTGACCGCTGGACTTTCTTTATTTTACTTGTTGCTGAGTTTGTTTGCCCATAGCAGGTTTCATTTAATCAGAGGTTTGCCAGGGCGGATGTGCAACTGTTAGTGCTTTGTGCTCTCTTTAATGATCACAGTGGGTCCTTATCTGTGATTCCGCTCTTGTGGACAAAAGGAAGAACCGACAATTATCAAGAGACTTTGATGCCTTAGATATCGTCCTGGGCCTTTCTGTAAATGCTATCCAGAGTCGTCTTGGCTCTGAGCAGCACGCCTTTCAAAGCCGTGGTCACCCGTCCAAGCTCACGTAGGCGGTAGGCAGGGAGTGAGGGGCGGGGCTGAGAGAATCACGTCCAGTCTTCCGGCCGGCTCACTGCCAGGTGCTACAGGCTGACTGGAGCTGCGGTTAAACTGTACATCCCACCAGCTACTTCATATGTTGACGTCCTAACCCCCAGGATCTCAGAATGTGACTTTGCAAAGGTGATTACCCTAATGAAATATAACTGGTGTCTCTGTTGTAGGAGCAAATTCGGGCACAGATACAAACACAGGGAAGATGATGTGAAGAAACAGGGAGGAGGTGGCCGTTACTGGTCAGAGAGAGAAGCCTGGAGGAGATAGTTTCTCCATAGCCTTCAGAAGGGGCCAGTCTTTGGTATCAGACCTCCGGCTTCCAGAAGTGTGAGAAAGTAAGCTTCTGTTGTTCAAGCCACTTAGTTATGATAGTTTGTTGTGCCTGTCCCAGAAAACCAACAGAGTTCATCACCTGGTGAACATGTGAAATGCCAGTTCTGATGGGAGAAAATTCGAAAATGCGCCCCTCGGAGGGCAGGAGATGTTGGGCATGCTCTGTAAAAGTTTAAGGCTGTGAGGAGGGGAACAGAGAGGAGAAAATGTCCCCTTGGAGAGAAGCCCCACAAAACTGTCTGCCTTTCTGTGGATGCCAGCCTTGCTACCAGGAATAGATCCACGGGGGCAAAGGATTCAGAATCACGTGTACTGAGATCAGAAAGGCATTACTTAATTTTTTGCAGCAGGCGTACCTCTTTAATTCAGTTTTGTTTTAGGCTAAAATTCCAATATTACATTTTAATATTCAAACATGAGCATGAGTTTGCATTCCTTGAACATCCACCCACTTCTTTCCTGCATCACAGGCAGAATAGCAAATGGGAAAGGGTGGCAAGAGGCCTGGGCTGTGTCTGCCGCCTCGTCTCTGCACCTAAGTGGCCATGGAGCCAAGAGCCCGTCTCTTCCCTCCTCCGGGGCTCGGCTCTGGCCTCTCTCGAATGACCTGGGCCATCTTTGAGTTTCCTCCAGCTCAGTGTATGTGCAGGTCCGGGCACCTCTACAGACTGCAGGGAGCCAGGCAGTGAGACAGGAATCGGTCTTTGAGCCACTGCCGTCGTCAGAGCTGGGAGGGATCCTGGAGCCATGAAAGAGAGAGTCTCTACACACAGAGAGGTGTGCGATGGGGATAAGTTTTCTGTAGACACTCAGAGACCTTAAGCACAAGATGTTCATAGTGCCTGTTCCTTATTCTCTTTTGTAAGTGATAAGATGTAAAAAGTACATGCATGCTAAAAACATTTTCCTGCTGTGCAATCTTGAATTACTTGTTAAAGCTTCTGTGACTGCATGTGTTTGATTCTGTGTGTGTGTGTATGTGTGTGTATGTGTGTATGTGTGAACACCCACACTGGTGTCACCCTCACATATGCCTTGCTCTCCCAGGTAACTCAAGCAAACTCCTAGTCCCTCTTGGGGGTAAATCTACCTTGGGAAGCAGGTCTTTCAGGACCCCTTCATTTTTCCACTTGTATTGCTGCCTCTTAATTTCTGCTATCGGCAACGGTCAACTTTAGTGTCACTCTTCATCGCAGTTTGATCGTCTCTCCAGGCCTCTCCAGTGACAGTCTCTGTGCTGTGACTAACACCTCCTCACTCTCATCCCCATTCTTTGTCAGAACTTGTTATAAAAGTGGACAGAATGGACTTATTTTTTTCTTGGTTCCCTTCCTGATCTGCTCCAACCACCAAATGAACAAACAACACAGACTCTAGAACGCAGTTCACTGAAGAACCAGGTAAGGCCCGAAGAGGACCGTGGCAGGGCAAGGCCAAGCGACTCTTCAGATAACTCAGAAGCTCCTGGAAAATGCTTCTAGTCCTCAGCCTGGGAGAAGAGGGCAGCCTTTGCCACATAAAATAGCTGAACCAAGGGGCTGATATTCCATCGCCTTTGCCATATTCTGAGGTTCAATGCAAGTCACGGTTCTGCCTCACTAACTGGAAGAAGTAACTCATTGGGATGTCGTTTCGGGCACATCTACCACAAGTATCTCCCAAAAACGTTGGAAGACTTTGGGCCAGAACTCGATCGTGCACTGATTTTGAGCCCCAGTCCAGGCTGGCTGCCTCTTTGTCACTCCCTCCAGGGCACAGAAGCCAAGGAGGTGGGCTTGCAGGCAGAGCAGATGAGGCACTACATGAGCTCCACCTGGCTTTTCATCTCCTGGTTCAATAAAGCCATCGGGCCGAGAATTTCCGGAGGCAGGGGAGCAACTAAATGAAAAACGAAAATGATGGCCACTTACCATCATGGAATATCTGCTGCCTTCTCTGAAGTGTACTGTTTCACTAAATAGAGTTGTCTCCCGTTGTTAATCACATTTTATTTAAGAGAAACTGCGAGTTCAGAACTGGGGAAAGGTCCATCTGACTTGTGATCATCAATGCTTGATAGATAACAGAGCAAACATTTGAAGAACGTTTCTTTCACGCATTGTTCTATGGGTTCTTCAAATATTGATTTTGCGGAACTTCTGTGAGGTGGGTACCACAACTAACCCCACTTTATGGATGAAGAAAATGAGGGTCAGAGAAGTTTGTTAACTTGTCCAAAACCACACAGCTGGTAAGTGGCGAAGCTAAAATTAACTCAGAAAGTGTAGTCCTAGAATTTAGGGTTCTAATCTGTGCCATCCTACTTCTTTTGCTTCTGAAGGAGAAAGAGAAAGCTTAACAGTCTATCTACCTTCCCAAGAGCTAAGTAGAAAAATAACCTGTGATAGGACCTTGTAGTTATGTAAAGAAAAATCATATGAATAAAAGAAGAAAAAGATGAATAAATTAAATATTCTTCATCAAGAATCACCTTCTAGGACCTGGGGTGTAGCTTAGTGGTGTAGCACTTGCCTAGAGTGTATGAGGCCCCAGGTTCCCTCCCCAGACTGCAAAAGAAAAAGAAAACACTTCTGTTTTAGAATCAATATGCTTAGTTTGAAATAGTATAGCTCATTAAGTATTTTGAATATTTTTAGAACACTACAGGAGTGAGTCCAAATCACAGAAGTATAATGACCAGGATTCTAATTCATGGGTTCAAATACTAAGCTAAACTGAGTATTTGATGAGATTAAGTAATCACACTGTATTAATTTCCCATTGTTGCTGTAACTAACTACCACAATTTAGTGGCTTAAAATAATACAACTGAAATGCCTCATAGTTCTGGAAGCTGGAATGGCTATCATTAGGCTAAATACCAAAGTGCTGGAGGCTCTGGGGAGGAGCCTTGCCTTTCCCATACTCTCTAAATTGCTCACACTTTTTGGCTTGTGGCCCCTTTCCTAACCTTCAAACCCGGCTCTCACACTGCTATGTCTGTGTTTCCACCTCTTTTGTGCCCGCATCCCCCTGTGAGGACCGTTGTGATTACACCGGGTTGGCCCAGAGAGTCCAGAATCATCACCCTCTCGTGTTAAGGCCAGTTGATCGGGGATTATAATCATATCTGCAACTTTTGTGTAATAGTCATGTAAAACAACACATTCAGAATGGAAATCCGGATGTGGACATTTTGCATAGATATTTTTCTGCCTGCTATGACTTCTATCTGTTTTTTCGGGGAAGAACGGATAATTGTATTGTGGTTATTATTTTTTAATGTTGGTCTTTCAGAGACACATCCCACGGATAAAAGGATCTGGGACTTGATATTTCCTTCTATATAATATAAAGAAGGAAATAAGATACATATAGAGAGGAAACAAAATTGGCCATGACCTGGTAAGTTTTTAAGTTGTGTGTTTCGCATGGGGAGGGTCACTATTCTATTTCTGAAAAAGATTTAAATTTTGTGTAATAGAAAATAATAACTGCAAAGGAAGAAGGTGCAAGTCAATAATAACCCCTCACATATTCCAGTGATTCTCTATGCCAGAAATAACGCTGAGTTGCATCCCGTGCGGTTTACATAGCAACCCTTTGAGGAAAACATTCACAGTCCACTTACAAATATGAAATGCGCTGCTTGGGTGGGTTAAATGACTTGGCCAAGGATGCCAAGAATCAAGTGCTGAATCCACTTTCCTTTCATCTTAATGACTGTTCTTAGTCATGATTTTGGCCTCTATCTAGACTGGTAAGGTGGCAATATTCAAAGATGTTATGCTTAGTCTCAAGAAGATGGAGAAATATGTGTTAGATCGCGATTCTGGTCCTTGCTCAACCAGTTACACTTGAAGAGAGACACATCATCTCTAGTTTACAGAGGCAGGCCTCCTACCTGCACAAGGAGACCACAGGATCAACTCTGCAAATCTTAGAGGACAGTATGGAAGAGTAAACAAAGTGATTTAATTAAAAGCTGTTAAAAATAATAAAGGGCTATATGAGTAAAAAGGAACAAACTGGAACAACAGCGATAATAATGTGCTTGTGAATACAAAGCTCTGGGCCTAGTGGCGTCAGACGCACGGGATCTGGTCTCACCTGTAGTTTCATCCCCTGCCCAGGCACATACTCTTTCCTGGGTCTGGTCCAAAATGCCATCTCCAGGACAGCCACGTGGCCTCACTGCCTTCCGACACACACGTCTCAAACAGGAACACCCTGCCCCAGCCCCTTGTCTGGTTCACACTCACTCGCCCGGATTCAAGGCAGGACCTTCCTCGGGAGACCTCATTGATTCCCGAGTTTCACTCTCATATCCTCGTTTGGCTGCAACAGACAGCAAAGAGCTGTCACTCACATGCAGCTTGCACAGAGTCCTGAGACATCCCAGCTGCATTTTTCCTGTCTTGATTGGAACTACACCAAGAGCTATCGGGGGACGTGCTGGACTTTCACTGCTCTATCCCTACTGTGTGCAGAGAAGCAGAGCACACAGTAGGTGATTTGTGATTATTTGTTGAATGAAAGAATGTCACAAAAATAAATATTATTTTGCCCACTCCTCCCTTTTTTATTTTATTGTTTTCACTCCTCCCTTGAAAGAGGCAGTTCTTGTGATTGAAAGTTCCTTTGCTGAGCCATGCATTGCTTGTAAGTGTGCACTGGTTGTGAGTGTGCTTTTGTTGTGAGCGAGCATTGGCCATGAGCCTTCCTTGGTTGTGAGCATGCACACCTGGAAACAGCAACCTGAGATGTGTGTCATGTATCATAATTCAGAGAAGAGAAATTTGGAGAAACATAAGATCAGAAAAGATGGAAAGGGAGTCTTGGGGATGGCTGTGATTATTTATGTGAGGTCACTTGGCATACCAGACACATCTGGAAATATCATTGACCTGATATATTGAAAGTTTGTTTATCACTTACATAAAGTTATCCTCACAAGGGGCAGTGAGAGGTGTTCCTGGAGACTGAATCGAGGGCCGGCCCTGTGCATGTTAGGCAAGTGCTCCACCACTGAATTACATCCCTAGCCATTTTTATTTTTATTTTAAAGCTGACTTGGAACACAAGATCCTCTTGTCTCGGCCTCCTGAGGAGCTGGGATTATAGGCTTGCTCCTCTGGGTCCAACTCTTATCCACACTTACATAAAATTTATTTCTCCCTCATTTAAACTCCATAAAGATGATTCAAATAGCAAGAGGTAGGGATGTAAATTAGAGTTGGGGTTAGTTGTGCTCCACACAGAAGTACTGGTAGCCACGTTGGTGGAGTTTTCCGTACCATGCACAGACCCCGAACTCCAACATTCAGCCACCAAGGCGAGGAAGAGAGAGAGAGGACTGTCCATGGGAGGTTTTCATGACCAGCAGTCCGGAAGTGGTACACGGCCCTTCTACCCACACTCGGCTGGGTAAGCACCATCTCATGGCTATACCTAACTGCAAAGAAACCTAGAAGTAGAGTCCACCTATCTGCCCAAGAATGAGAGAGGACCACTTTTGAGGATCACAGGGCAATCTCCGGAGCAAAGACTGAGAGGTGCAGAGTATCAAAAATGAGAAAAAGAAGGGGTAAGACAGAAAGGGAGGATGTGAAGGAAGAAGAGAATCAGTAAAGGGCTATTTGAAGGAGTTTATGGTAAGCAGTGTTACGCAGCCTCTGCTCCTTCATGGCTAAGAATGTGTTCAGTGTACTATGTTGCTCAATAATGATAGAGAGTAGATCTATTTGGAAAGAGACCAGAAGTGAAGAATGAAAACAAAGCTAATGTGTAGGTTATAGAACAATTGGTTTTTAAAATCATATGCTTCTTCCAGTGATGTTTACATTTGTCTAAATGAGGCTGACCCTCTAAAGCAAAGTCTTGGACTTCCAAAAACTGTCACAGTCTCTTTTTAAAGGAAATGCCACTAAGTGAAGATCCTCATAATAGCATAGCCAAGATTAAGACCTCGTCTATAAATCTTGCCTCTTTGCTCTGCTGTTGGAGTTAAATGTGAGATAAGAGGAAGTTGAGCCCTGAACCAGTCTGGAATTGATAAAGTAGCTTCATTTATCTCATGTCCATTACAAACTTGCTTTATCTCCCTAAATCCTCCTAACCCCTCAATAAGGTGAGTACCATTTTCCACATTTAAAGATGAAGAAGCTGTAATTCCTGGGACACATAGCTAGAGAGTGACAGGGCTGGAAATGAGCATTTCAGCTCTTAATAGCACGGACAGCAATAATATAAGTTCTTCCAGTGTGCCAAGGAGAATACTTAGAGCTTTATCTGAGCTACTGAATTTTAATTTTCAAGACAAAACTATGGAGGCAGGTAGTAAGTAGTAGCCCCCTTCTGCAGATAAGGAAACTGAATAGAAGAGGCACATTATTTATGTGGGTTTTCTTAGCTGCTGTGCACTAAGGTTGGCTTTTGCACACAGGCATTAGTCTGTGAGTCTGCTGAATTGGCCCTCCGCAATTTATGTCTGGTTTGCCTGGAACTATCCCAGTTCTGTCTCTTGGAATCACTCATCCTTGGCACCGCCTAGTCCTAGATATGCAGGACTGCTGGTGACCTTGCTTCCAATTCTGAAATCTTTGCATTTCTACACTTTATATGAGAACCTCCTCTCTACCCAGGCTCAGTTACTCACACCCTCAGAATTACTTCTCCTCTCAATGGATCAAAGCTAATTCATCTCTGCTATTTTCTCTTCTTAAGCCGTCTTCTATAGCTGGCCAAGGGAACAGGTGGGAAGTCTGACAGCCTCAGAAGGAATGAGAATCCATTAGGGCCAATGAAGGGGTTAATGGGTGGGGGAGCACTACTTGTTTCAAAGAGGCCATCTAAGTGGTGCATTTGAGGCCAGGCACCATAAGAAATTAGTAAGTCTCTCTGTGGCCTGTGCTGTTCCCAAAGGAAGAGAATGAAGAAAAGCCACAGACAGAAACTGAGCTGAGAAGCTTTCTCAAGGCCTGCACGGCTTTGAACACTATTTGGGCGTTAACTCAAATGTGACACAGCAGTAAATTAGCTTTAGAGAGGTCATAGTCTTAAATGAGAGCACATTGGCAAAGAAACTATAGAGCAAAAGCTTACTTGGGTCAAATTTGAGGTTTGAGCAAAAGACAACTACTACCAAATGCCTCCTTAGATTTCATGCTAGGATTTTATTCCCTCAGCTTACCACCCATTAAGAAATTATTGTCGCCCTTTGTGTCTTAGTCAGCTCAAGCTCAGGCTGCTAAAACAAAACACCATTGATGAGGTATCTGAAATAGGCACGTATTTCTCAGAGCTTTGGAGAGTGGGAAGTCCAAAATCAAGGTACCAGCAGGTTAAGTTTCTGAGCTGTGCTGTCGGGAGTAGACAGCTGCCAGCTCACTGCATCCTTTAGTGGTGGAGAGATGGATCTCTTCTAAGGACAGTAACGTCATTGTGGGAACCCCAACCTCATGACGCCATTTACGCCTGGCTCTCTCCCAAAGCACCCTTAATCCAAAAACCACCACATCGGGGCTTGGAGCTTTAGTGTATGAATTCTGGGGTAAGGGTGGGACACGATGCAGTCCATGACACTCTGCCAGTACAGTAGCTCCAGATGTTCCTGTGCTTAACTGATAGCAAGCCTCACCTGCAGGTTTGCTTCTCCCTCTGCAGGTGGCGCTGTGTTCCCTGGACAGGCGATAGTTTGGTTTCCAATAAGCTTTTTAATGTGGAATAATTTCAAATTCACAGAACAACTCTAAAGATAGTACTGAGGGCACCCGCATACCCTTCACCCAGTGACCTCTATCATGAACATCTTACGTTACTACCTTACTGTATTTGTCAAAGCTACAAAACCCACATTGCTACACTATTTTTAATCAAACTCCAGACTTCCTCTGAATTTCCCAGTTTTTCCTTTTTGTGTTCCAAGATGTAACCCAGGATATCACACCGTATTTAGTTGTTACACATCTCTAGTGTCCCCCGGGCTGGGACAGCATCTCACTGTTTTCTTCTGACGTCCTTGGCAGTTTTAAGGAGCACAGCTCGTGTACTTTATAGAATGTTCTTCACTTTGAGTTTATCTAGTAACACACCACACACACACACACACACACACACTCCAACAGAGATTTAAGAATAAGCCTGAATTTTCATTCTGCTCTGACCAGGTGGCCCACAGCACACTTAGGACTCTGTCTTCTTTCCGTGAAGCAGCATCTACTTAATTCATAAAATTTCTGGAGGTGGACGTTATCCTTCTCGCCTAAGCTCCTCCGGTAGTGAAGAATCTTTATTCCAGAGGAGAAAGCACAGAGGTGGAGCCTAAAAACCTACATTTCAATCTTGACTTCTTCACGTGCACAAGCTTTGATCTTGGGCAAACCATTTAACTTCTAATGAGTCTTGGCTTCTTCTTTGAAGAAAAAGAATAAAATATTGAGTTCATGGTACTGTCGTGAAGATTAAATAAGCTTTGTAAGAAGTGTGATCAAAAGCTAGAGTAAATGTTTAAATTTAAATTTTTATTACGGTTAAAACATAGCGCCATAAATCCCCCTCGAAATACTTCCCCTCACTTAGAACACACGTGTGCCATTGTTCTGGAAATCTTTCCTGAGCGTCTTTAGTTGCACTGTTGTATCTGCCTTGGTGTCCTGAATAGATTCAAAATGTTTGCCTTTCATGGTCATTTTGACTTTGGGAAAGAGCCAGAAGTCACATGGTGTCATATCCCATGAATAAGGTGGATGTGAACACAGTGTCATGTTTTCATACGTCTGCCTTTCCATTGGATGGCACTCACCAGTGGCATTCATTGTAGTTTTGTTCATAGCTCATAAAGACAATCAAGAAAAAGGATTTCTAGAACTGCAACAGAAAGTGAAAAGAACTATGGGATTCATGGTTCAAAGTGGGGAGTATTTTGTGGGGGACTGTGTCTTTGGCAAATATGCACTATACTGTAGTAAATTATTTATTTATTTTTAAAATTTTATTTTAATGATATATTTTTAGATGTACATAGTGATAACATTCATCATAGGGGATTTGTACCTGTACATGATATATCTTGCTGCTTCTTTTTTTCCCATTCCCCTCCCCTCCCGTCACCCCTCCTCCCTCCTTATTTAAAAAAGCTTTGTTTCCATTTTTTTCCTTCCATTTCTTATTTCTCTTGTCCCTCTGTTCCCTTTCCCATTTGGATATTTTCTTCCCTTTCCCAATATGATGCATTTTACACTTTCAGTTTCTCACACCAGAGAAACAATGAGGTACTTAAACATGTGTGTTCCATCCATCCCACTTAAAAGCATGGTCTCAAGATGCATCCATTTACCTAGGAATACCTCAAGCTTATCATTCTTTATGGCAAAGCAGCACTCCACTGTATAAAAAAAAAAATTCCCTATCCGTTCTGTGGTCGATGGGCATTTGGGCTGTTTCCAAGATCCAGCCACTACAAACTGTGCCACTATAAACATGGGCATGCATATATCGCTACAGTGTGATGTTTTTAATTCTTTTGGGAAGTACCAAGAAAGGGAATAGCTGGCTCAAATGGAACCTCTAGTCCTAGTTCCCTGAGGAATCTCCACACTGGTCTCCACAGAAGCTGCACCAGTCTACACTCCCACCAACAGTGGAGAAGGGTTCCTCCTTCTCACAGCCCCCCAAGCATTTGCTACTGGCCGATTTGTTGATAATAGCCATTCTTTCTGGAGTGAGGTGAAATCTCAGGACTGCTCCAATCCACATCTCTCGAATGACCAGTGATGCTGAGCAACTCGTCATGTGTCCATTTGTTATTTCTACTTCTTCATCTGAGAAGTGTCCACTCATTTCAGTTGCCCACTTTTGGATTGGATCCCTAAATTCAGGGGGTCTGACTTTTTTGAATTCTTTATATATTCAAGACACCAGTCCCCTGTTGTAGGAATAAGCCGACAAAAATTTTTTCCCACTCTGTGGGCCATCTCCTCGCTCTGCCGGTGGTCTCCTTTGCTGTGCAAAAGCCCCCTAATAAGATCAGGTCCCAGTTGTTGATTCTTTGTGATATTTCCTGGGCAACTGGGGCTTTGTTCATAAAGTCCTTGCCTACACCTATGTCCTCAAAAGTTCTACCTATTCTATCTTCCAACAGATTTAGTGTTTCTGCCTTAATATTTAGATCTTTGATCCACTCCGATTTCAGCTCAGTGCATGAGGAAGGATACGGGTCTAGTTTTAACGTTCAGCATGTGGAGAGCCAGTTTTTCCAGCACCATTTATTAAAGAGGCTATCTTTCTTCCAGTGAGGGCATTTGGCCCCTTTGTTAAAGACTGAGAGTGTTTGGACCTGTTTCTTTATCTTCTAATCTGTTCCATTGGTCCTGGGGTCTGTTTTTGTGCCAGTACCATGCTGTTTTTATTACAGTAGCGTTGTAATGTAGTTTTAGGTCAGGGATTGTGATGGCCTCTGCTTGCTTTTGTTGCCCAGAATTTCTTTCACTATTCTAGGTTTCTTTTGGTTCCAAATGAATTTTGGGGTTGTTTTCTCTAATTCTGTGAGGTATGCTATTGGTATTTTAATTGGGATTGCATTAAATCTGTATAACAGTTTTGGGAGTATGGGCATTTTCACTATATTGGTTGTTCTGTAGTACATTATTTAAATGTAAATATTTGCCATTTGATCACCCCTTGTCCACTGCACTTGGGGTGTTACGTAGCATGTGTGCTGCTTGATGAACATCAGCATTCCTCTTGTACACTTGCTCATTTTTTTTCTTTTTGGCAAAACTGTAAAAAAGGGCCTCACGTATACTAGGCGAGCTCTCTCACTGAGCTATAGCTTCAGCCCCCAAAATTTTATTTTCAGACAGGGTCTCACTAAGTTGTCCAAGCTGACCTCCTGCCTTGGCCTCCTGAGCAGCTAGAATTTGCCTTGTGTGCCGCCACACCCAGCTCGATCTGTTCTTTATAAGTCACCCGAGAACTCACCTCTGAACATCATCTGTTGCCATTTGTTCATGGTCAGGACACATGGAAAACACAGACTTTAGCGACCGTTCCACTCACGGTTCCCCCAGTAGCCTGTGTATGTGATTCATCCCCTTGGCACAGTGACGGACTCTGTCTTTCTGTTTGCAGGAGGAACATGTGACTCAGGTGGACCAATAGCAGGGCCCCTCTCCTCTAGCTGTAGGAATTGGTGGCTGCTCAGCCAATCGAGTCCTTCCTTAGAATTTTTCCAGTAGAGTTCATAAGAGAAAGTTCTCCATCCTTACAGCTGCAGAGATGAGCTGCTGTGTCTGTGCTTCCTGTCATGAGTCTGACAGCCTGAAAGCAGGGAGCCAGCAGTGTGAAGAAGCAGAGCTGAGAGAGGGAGGCAAAGGTGACTGGACTCCCAGGGCTTGTGTCTAGTGATCGCTTTGTTCGGCTTACTCCTCATTTTTCCACAGTTTGGGGACTTGAGCACATCAATGAGCCTGTTTTTTTAGATCTGCTTAGGTTATGTTTTTATAAAATTCAATTGAAAGAATCCTTACAGATTGCTGTTTTAATTCAATCTTAGTGTGAACACTTGCTGTTACTCTAACAAGACACCCAAAGCTGAGTCATTAATAAGGAAAAGAGGTTTATTCAGCTCGTAGTTCTGGATGTTCGAAAGCTCAGTGCCGCTGTCTGTGCAGCTTTCGGTGAGAGCTGTGTGCTGCTCTGTGCCTACTGAGAGAGCAAGACAAAGAGTGAGAATGAGGACCATATGGTGACAGTGTCCCCAAAGGGCAGTGGCAGGCCCAACCTGTTCTCACCATTGCTGTCTCATTCTTTAGGAGCTCCGCGAGTCCCTCAAATAGGAACCGCACGGATCCTCAAGCGACTCCACCATCCCTGCCGCCTAACTTCCTCTTCAAGCTCCCGATCTTGAGACTCTGCCAGAGCAGAGGCCAGCCTCAAATCGCACTCCAACCAGAGCGTGTGCTTCTCTGAATTTCTCTGCCTGCCGCCACCTATTCCAGAGGCCTTGCTTGGTGGCAATGTGCTGTCTTTCCCTTTCCTCTTCTGTGGTGGGGTTGACAGCCAAGGGACTGCCCTCTTTGGTCCTTTTCTTGACAATGAATTGCTTGAAGACACAGAGCTGACAAAAGGAGCAAGACTCAAATGCTCCAGGAGTTGTTTTGTCAGCTTATGCTGGAAAGATATGAAACCATGCGTTGTATCCCAGAGTCTCTCTGAACAGAGTCAGGGTCCACCGGATCTGGAGTCTCATCCTACCTGCAGCGCATTCGTTGCATGATTGATTTCAGGCAACCGACTTCTGGGAACCTCAATTTTCTCATTTACTAAATTAGGATGAGAATATCTTTTTCATTCAGCTTTTGTATGAATTCTACAAGATAATATGTGTAAATATACTCACAGTGCTGCTCCAGTGCCAATAATATCATATCAGTCATTAATAATGATGATTAAAATTTTGATAAGACACCTGAATTTATTAATCAATCACCTGCTCATAAAAATAAGCTATTCAGAATGTGTGTGCTGAGAGACTGTAGTTTGAAACACAGAACCACTCATGAAGTGCTGCTACCAAAAAATTACAAGAAGACTGAATCAAAACAAGCCATGAGAGCTCACTTATGGGAAATATGACATGTGCCAGAGCAACAGATTAAATAAATCTCTAAGGAAGCAAAGAAGCATACTCAGAATATGGGACATACTAAAAGACAAAGGACTTGATTTCTGCAGTGAATCAGTGGAGTAAAACATGGGGACAGGTAAATTGTGATCCCCTTTTTGTCTTATTATCCTCAATAAAACTTGAAAGAGCACCAGACTTAGAGTCAGATGCTCACAAGACTTGAGTTCATATCCTACCTCAGCTTCCATCAGTATACAAATAACCTGGAGGAACACATAGAACATAATAATTCAGAAGTCGGTGTGAAGTTTAAATAAGACAATGAATACAGGTATATAAAAATTTGACTGTAGAGTCTCATTTAAGTACTTATACAGAAACAGACACTACTTCTCTCCCTTTGCTCACACTGTCCCCTCAAAGCCTCACGTGGTCTCGGGTGGGAAGTTTCAAAGGTAGCTAAATTAAGGTGTGATAATTAATGTAGATTAATGGTGTGATGCTGAGATTAAGGGTATGGATAATGGAAGAGCCACCCTGGGTATGGGTGGCACTAATCAATAGGCTTGTAGCATGGATGGAATATAAAGGGACAGAAAGACAGCAGGCTTGCTGTTGCTGCTTGCTGCTTTGCTACTGTCTGCCTGCTCTGCCATGGACTGTTCCTCCTCTGTGATGCCCCTCTGCCATGCTGCCCTTCCTTGGAGCCACCTGACTATGGACTGAAACCTCTACAAACTGGGAGTTAAAAATAAACCTCTCCTCCTTTAACTTATAAGTGTCAGGTATTTTGTCTCAGCAGTGAGAAAAGAAACCAAGACACCCCATGAGTTTTAAGCTTATCAGTGGCATGTTCCTCCCCATCCATGGATTCCTTCAGTCAACAAACTCTTACTGAATGTATATATGTGCACAGGATGGAAGCATTTATAAAGACAGTAAGAACAGTTCTTATACAACAATGTTCACAAAGAAGTGAAAGTATCACAGCCATGTAACAGGATAAAGCAGAGGCAATGAAATGTGATTTAGGGTTTGGGTCAGGTGGGCCAGTTGAAGGATTCAAATCCGCTCCCCCACTTCATCTTCTTGCTGTCTACTCTGCAGGACTGAGCTGTGAGAGCAATTTCAACTGACTCTTGTGCCTTCTGACTCCCTATTGGGTTTGGCCCTCAGAGGATACTGGAGGAGCGAGGAGGTGAAGAGCACAGCTTCCTCCCCAAGCCTGACTTAGTCCTGGATGCTCCTGAAACCTGAGGTCTCTGCTCCTCTCCAGGTAGCCTCTGGCTACAATCCTTTCCTTCCCCTCCATTTTAGTCTTATGGGGGAATAGTCCTGCTGCTAACTAGTCTCAAACTTCTATTCTATCTTTTGTGTGTTGCTTCCTAATGCTGTCCATGTCTTTTTAAGTAATTCTCAACCCACCTATTTTTGAAGTAATCTCCTCTGTGTGGTCATAGATTCCTGTTGAAACCTGGACCAATCCAGGGGATCACCATAGACAAGCCTCTTAAGCTTGTCAAGCCTTTGTTTTCTAGTTTGTAAAATGAGATTAAGGGTAATCTTTCCTTTCAGGTCCTGGGCAACTTCAGTTAAGAAAAATGCTACAGACCATGCAAAGGAGTATGAGGATGGGAGAAAGGCAGATCATAACTGAAGCTTAGCTTTTGCCCTTACCAGCTTGGTAACCTTGACCATTTTGCAAGTAAACTCTAACTTTGCAGTTCCATTCTGTGTGGGTGAAAGGATTATGATATGGGTTTAACAGGAGATACAGTTTTGGCTGAGACCACAAAAATCGGAGCAAAGCTAAGCACCCATGAGTTCTGGAGGGAGCAGCTAGCTAGACATCTGCACAAGAACTTCCAGTCTATGACCAATAGAAAGCTCTTGATGGCTTGTGTAGAGAGGTCTAGATGCTTCCTTAGGGAGAAGGAAATTATTTTCAATATGCTAATAATATTGAGAATGGGCTTGATTGCTTTCATAGACAAAGTAAGGACATATGGGCATAACCACTCTTGGTTAGAGGATTTGTGGCCAGTGGCTGACTGGCTTCTCACTCCCAGGCTGGTTGTTTGCTGGCCAAGATGCCAAGATCAGAAATGGCTCAGTCTGAAACTGTCCCAGATGATAGACCACAATGGAGTTCATGGAAGACCTTAAATGTGTTCCCCTGATATCAACAACGTAGAGATAGTGCCCGATGCTTGCCTGGGAAGATCGACACTGGGCCTTCACCAAAACTGCCCACAATAGCCAGGTATGTATATGCACTTGACCCAGGTCATTGCTCAAGAAGACCAGGGTACCAGGAGGGTAGGAGCTGAGAGGTCACAGGTCAGCCTAGGACAGTGCCACATCAGGGTCATGGAAGATCCTGCAGGAAAACTACCACGTAGGAGAACCACCACCTGGATTCCAAACATGGAAGACTTTCAACAGCCAAGAGAACACCACACCCAGCGTCGGCCACCTGCTCTCTCATTCCTCCTACTGCTGTAATCTTGAGAACTCGGTCAGAGTTAAGAGGGGGAGTGAAAGTGAAGTGCTTTGGGCCATTACTGGTACCTGAGCATCTCCACAAGCCTGAGCTGGGCAGAGGGGAAGCTTTAAACTGGATGTGAAATCAAATTTTGACTTAGATTGAACTGGACTTTTTAATACCTGAAAGTTATCAGAAAGTTATGGAGTCTCACCAGTCTGCCATCGGGGGAAAAAAAGGCAAATGCAACTAAGTGAGTTTGAAGGTAGTAAGAAAAAAAATAAAGCTATTTCTTGATGGCATCAACCCGATGCGACCTATTTTGCAACATTTTTATTCTGCGGAGTTTTTGTGAAGAAATGCGAAATGACATACCTAACTTAGTATGCCCTAGAATAGTAGTGCATCTTTATTATTATTAAAGATTTCACTCTGTGTGTTGCATACGTACGTTAATAATACAGGAAGTAGTCACAGTCCACCAGGGTAAATGTGGGAGGGTGCTTGCCTGCAGTGGGCTTCAAGGCGAGGGATCCGTTTTTAGGGGACTTCAGGCTCCAGCATAGCTTCAAGGCTAAGAGCAAAGCACAAAAGGTGTCCAGGTTTAGTCGCAGTGATCATGGAGCTGAAGTCTGGTCCAAGCCCACAGCAGTTGGTCCTGGGCACACTCACCCACATGGTTTTATTCATACTCTTAAGGTAGCTTAGGAAATATTTTGAGTCTGGCTTCCAAATCACCTCTAACCAATCACACTCACTTGTGAGCTTCTCTTTTGGGACACCATCCATCTCCTGTTTTGGCCTTAGTTACCCTTCCTGAGCAATCAAATTCCTTCCCCCAAGACAAGAATGCAGGGAATTCTTTGTTCTTTTTGCCTACATTTTCCCCTTAGTGCTTCTTCTCAGCTCTATGATTTGACAATTCTATCCCCAAAAGACAAGTCAAGTGAATAAACTTACCTGCCTTGAACACATGAGGAAACCCAGATTGGGGTATTACAGGACTTGTCAAAATTAAGTAGAACACTCAGGGTGAGTCTGTCTAATTCATGAGTCTTTACGGTTTTGTACACACTGTACACCTGGTTTTGTACACGCTGGGTAGAGATGTTTGGGTTGACTCATGAGCACTCATATGTGAGAGTACATAGAAGCTGTCACAGACAGTGATTGGATCAATGTTTCTCTTCCTGGCTGTATCAGTGTGGGGGAGGAGGACAAAACAGTGACGCCTCATGGCTGGAACTGCGCAGACTGTGTGGACTGGGAAGGCAGCCGGGCTTAGATACATCACACTTCACCTGCTGCCGCACTTTTGTTGTGCGTGAGCATCACTGAACTCAGTTCTTTCGTTGACTCTGGGCAAGGACGGAGGATTAAGGAAGTTAAAGGGAAGGGAGGATTTTGTTTTTGTTTGACGTGTTCCTCCAATGTTTTCTTAAAACACATCGAGCATATTTTACACAATAATATTTAAATAAACTCTCTTGGTTAGAGGTTCTTAACATTTTGAGGGGCACACACAACTAGGAGACAGTGTTGAAAGGTACAGAAATTTTTCCCAGAAAAATCAGCCCATACACAACACAGGTAAAAATTGTGTTTGAAAATGAAAAGGTTTGTGAACACTGTCCATAGAATTCTCCAGAGATCAGTGAGGCCCAGGCTACTTCTTGTCCTCATTAGAGTGACAAGGCCACCTTCCTTTCCTCCCTTTCTGGAACAACCGCATGTCAGTAAGAACCAGAGGGCCACTGCATCCAAAGAGGCCACGAGGAGAGGAAAGATCACTTGGGTGAACGTGTTATGAAAGGTGCTCTATGCAAAATTCTCAGCCATGCTTTCCTGTGAATTTTTTTGCAGCATTAAAAAATATTTACTAATGGTGAGAATTTCAAACAAGTTTGCTTTAATCTCATCTTAGATTCATAATTATCCTTCACATTAAAAAGAATCACCATAAGGCACATGGACCAAGTGTGTCTTATCAATTGAAGTATTTTATACAAAATTCTAAAAAAAAAATCTGGCTAACCCCATGCGGAAAGTTGCTGCACACCTTCTGTTTCATGCCCCTTCTTCTAGCATCCTCCCTCCCTCTCTGTCCAGTGCATATGAGGGTGGGGACCACAATTTAGAACCACAACAGCCAGGCGAGGGACAGCCTCTGCCTGAAGCCCCCTTCTCAAGCCAGAAGCGAGTTTCAGGCGGGGAGCTAGTACTGAAATTGGAGAGGGGGCCCGGCAGTCCACATAGAGATTTTGGAAAAATTAGTGGTGGGGCAAATGGAGATAAAAGAGAAGGTATGGACTCCTAACAGTGAGAAAAATAAAAACAAAAATGTCTAACTTTACAGACCGGGAAAAGTCGACTGGCAAAAGTGAAAAACTAAAAAATAAAGTCGCAGCTAAGCTAGAAACAAAATATTTAAGCACCCAGCTCATGGCCCAGTGTTACCCTGTTGCAGGGAGGCTCAACACGCCCCTGCAGCAAGACCTTTTGCTTTGAGAGCACAGAGCACAGTGGCTGCCGAGCCTCCCTCCACGACCTGGAAGGAGGAAGAATGGGCCCGCCCTGCTGTGAGGATGTAATGACCGAGGTCACCTTGCTACCTGGACAATTTATAGCTTTCTCGTCTGTTTCTTTTCTCAAGTGGGAGGCTTTAGACCGTGTGCTGCTTTGCAGGAGCTGTGTGGAGATTAAACTCATTCAAATAATGGAAGTAGAAAAAAACAAAGAGATTCTCAAGCGATGCTATCCTGTCACTGTCACGGTTACTGTCTCAAGTGACCACGCTTACCTCACTGGACGCGAAGGGAGCGTGGAGCATGTGTGGGTGTTGTGTGTGACTTCCTAACGGCCCAGCACTGTAGGAATTTTTATTTTCGCCCGTTTTCATATATGTGAGATCTAAGGCTCAGGTAGACTAGATGGCTTCCCGCAAAGACTCTCATAATAAGTGACAGAACTGGAATGATGTTTCTGGCATTATTAGATCTCAAATCCCTCATGGTTCCACTATTTGCCTTATTTCTAACTCACTCATGTAACTTGTATTTGCTGACATTGGCTACTTAGTGCCAGGCAAAACAGTAGGTAATAGTCACATGAAAATGAAAAGGTACTTCCTCTAGAAAGCCCACTGTCTGGTAAAATAAACCACTTTCCAAGACAGCACAAAACTCTTATTAAAACCCTTTAATAATTGAGCCTCTGGGAGACACGTAAGAGCCAGACTGTAACACTTGTTTCCTGGCTGAAGTCTTGATTGGCAGAATGATCAGGAATGAGGTTTTAGCTAAGGCTGCGTGAGGGGTGCACACTTGCAATCCCAGCACTCAGGAGGCTGGAAAAGCATCGCGGTGAGCTCAAGGCCAGCCTGGGCTACTTATCCGTTCAAGGACAGCCTGAACTACTGGCTGGGGCAGTAAGCCCCAGTCTCAACCCTCCCTCCAAAGTTATAGTTAAAATGAACAAACCTAAGGGATACAGGTCAGCCCTGAAAGAATAAAGGGGTGTTTTACAAAGCAGTTTTAGCCTCAGAGATAAACAAACTCTAACAGCTGAGAGTGGAACTAGAAACCGTCTCCATCCATCCTCCTGCCTCCTGAAATCATCCTACCCGTCTTCCTCCCTGTCTAGCACATCCAGATTCCCCCAACAGGACTCCTGAGGGCAGATCAGTGAACACACCAGCTTGAGGAAGCTGCAGGTGACTGATGGAGAGCACACCGGATGTGCAGCTTTTCCAGCAACCAAGGAAAAGAAAGTAAACAACAATAATGCTTTTTGTTGAATGTGGTGGCACATGCCTGTAATCCCAGAACTCAGGAGGCTGAGTAAGCAAGAGCATTGAGAGTTCTGGGCCAGCCTGGACTACATAGTGAGACTCCGTCTCAAACAAAACAAAACAAACAATGATAATGATAATAATAATGCTTTTAAACAAAGGAGGAATGCTTTCTAAACCAGAGAACACAGTCGGATTCAAAATTTTAATGCAGAAACTGGAATTTAGCTCAGAAATTAAAGAGTTGGAAAGAATATCATTCCATTCTTACAATAAGAAGAACACTTGGCAAGCTACAAATTAATGAACACATACTGTGTTCTTGAACCCATCAAACAACAGAGGCCATGAGTCTGATCTGAAATCTGGGGAGAAACAGACATCTACAGGCTAGAAATAAGAGCCAAGAACTTGCTTACTTGCTAACCCGGGGTGGGTGCCATGGAAGCTGGCAAGGAGATTGAGTTAAAATCATGTGTGTGAAACCTATATAAATTTGAAAATATGAAATGTGAATATAGTTATACATTATGTGGGTCCACACAGAGATATACTACACATAATTCACATATGTATGTACATACGTATGGTATGTATGCATTAAATTGACTTAAGGATAATGTAAATTTTATCATGAAGTTTATTTTACAATGTGGGTTTATTTTACAATGTGGGTTTATCACTTAGGTATTTGTCACATCTGTTTTTATTTTACTTTATATTGTTCAAATATTTCAAACTCATTTAAAATTACAGAGTAAGGCAAATGTCTAGGATGCTGTCACTGCCCAGATTTAACAAATACTAAGATACGCCACCCCTCACATTCACTGCCCCTCTCTGTTTGGATGAGGCGGATCCAGCATTTGGCACTCAACACACTTCCAGGGTCCCAGGTCAGAGCCCACTCAACCTTTGCATTTGTGGCCACCTCACCATGCCTGGGGAATGACGATTCACATTTTCTTCTGTCCCAGCCATCCACGCCCTTCCTCTACAAATGGAATTCAGTGTTCTGGGAAACAACATCAAAGTTCACTTTTGCTTCATTGGAAGCTGGTGAGTTTGGGGTTCCTTTTGTTTTGTTTTGTTTTGCTTTGTTGTGCTTGCGTGTGTGTGTGTGGGGTGTGTGTAAGAAAAACAATCAGCTTTCAGTTTCAGATCTAAAGTAAAATAGGCCTATAACCAGACTAAAACAGGGTATTCCCTGTCACATGAAAGCCTAAATGATAAAAGCCCTGATACTTGCCAACACATTCACTGTATTCTTACATGTTTGTCTTCCCAGCAACACCATGAGATGTGAGGGTTGAGCCCTGCTTTACAGAAGAGCTGAAGTGCTTAGGGCTCGTCCACCTCCGGGGAAAGGCTCGTTCACACGTGTGCTGTGTCCTGTTTCAAAACCCACTCAAACCCACTCTTTTCTCAAGCAGTGATAGTAGGTTGCCTTTTAGTTTATAACATCTAGATCAGCTGCCCCCAGGTCATTTCCATATTATCTGAGGTGGAAAGACAAAGGACCCCAAATCAGGGAGGAAAAGTGGGGTGGCCTTATTTAAATGCCTGTTTCTTTTCAGCAGAGCCTTTTATTCCTGGATATGGTTTTTTAAAACTAAGACAGAGAAGAGGAACAGCAGAGCTTCTTTACTCTCTGTCCGAGGTCAGTGCCCTCAAAGCAGCACCCAAGACAGTGGTGGTGGGTGGATGTCACTCGCCGAGAAGGCTCCCAGGACAGAAAAGCACACGCACCAAGGTGGGAAGGAGTGGAAGCCAACAGGGACGTGATCTCCCTGGAGTCCAGCTGCAGCTCAATTGCATGGAAAGCTTTGGAGGGTGTGATGAGCCTACTACTTTGAGATCAAGGTCTGAGCCCTGTAGAGAACAAAACAGCTTCTCTGTCACAGCACTGGGGACTCTGTGCAGAAGCCTGGAAAAAACTCTGAAGAGGGAACCAACATCCTGACTCTGTTCTCCTCAATTGTTGGGAGGATTTACTGATGAGGGCCACAAGTGTCTATGTGCATTACTACAGAAAGAAGTAGAAAAATAATTAAAAGGTTTGAATTGGAACATACAAAACTGACAATCTCTCAGGTGATTGGACTCATTGAACCAGCAGATTACACTTAGAGAGGTAGGAAGGCTGGTCTTAATTAGCCAATTTCTTCTACTCTTGCAAAGCCTTTTATTTCAAGTGAACATGGGTCTGGTTGATGGCTGACCGCCTCGGAGCCTTCTGCTCTCTTTTGATGATGCCTTCACCGAGACCCCATCACCTGCCTCAAGACTGCTGACTTCAAGGCACTTCAAAGACGAAAATAAAAATTCCATTTACTTTCTGCAGGGATGACTGTCTGCCTCCTTTGAGCTGTGCCAGAGGGAGCATTCAGAATACATTGCTGGAAGTAAATGGAATTTCTCAGCTATTTAAATTGCAATTCACCCCTGAAAACTCCATTTTATCAAAAATCCTGGTTAATACTCTTCTCCATGCTCAGGAATTCTCCCCAACACACAGGCAGGAGATGGCAGGAGCCCAAGGGGAGACTTGCAGGGACAAAGTCCTTTAAAGAGAACTTGGGTACTACCATCTCCGATGCCTCCTAAGTAAAAAGCAAAACTCAAAGTGAACAGACCTTTAACATGGCAGACAGGTGTGGGCAGGACAGAGACCACCCCACCTGGAGTCAGGGAAGTGAATCTGCCTCAATCAGCTTTGTGTTTTGTGAGTAAGTCATACAATATCTTTGAGTCTTTTGGTTCAAATCTCAAAATGGGTTTAGTAACACTTCCCTTGCCTCTCCTAGAAGCTTATTTTGAGGATTACACTGGAATAATTTGCGTGCTATTTAAAAAGTACTAACCAAATGAAAAGCACCTAGAAATGTCACTTCTATCTGGATGCTCAAGAACCCGCAAGAAAGTCTATGGAAGGCAGAATTCTAAAACAGCTACAAAGAATCTCCCTCTGTTGTATATACCTTAATCCCTCCCCTTGAGTAGAAGTAGGTCCTGTGAATACGATACAACAGTCATCGCCATTACTAAATCATGTTATATATAAAACTACATCTTAGTAGATCAGAGTTGTTTTTCCTACAGGCTTTGATAAAGTAAGCTCTCGAGGTATAATAAGAACTTGAAGTTGGCCACTGGGAGCTGGGACTGATGGCAAGCCATTGTCCTACAACTACAAGGAACTGAGCAAGTGTGAAAAAAGACCCTGATTTACATTCCCACCAAGAATATACATGTATACCTATGTTTATAACTGCACAAACTTAGAATAGCTAAATTATAGAAAGAGCCTACATGTCCATCAACAGATGAATGGATAACGAAAATGTGATAGATATATATATATATATATACACACACACATACACACACAAGAAATACTACTCAGCAATAAAGGATAAATTTGAGACATTTGTAAGAAAATGGACAAATCTGGAAGATCTAATACTAAGTGAAATAAATCAGACACAGAAGGCTAAATCTTGCATGGTTTTTCGAATAGGAGAGAACCAAAATATAAATAAAGAACAAAATAAAATATAGATTGTAGGAAGCAGGGAAGTAGATGCTGTAGAGATGGGAAAGTGTTCTAGGGAAGAAGAGGGAGGGGAGAACAGGAGGATGAGGAAGTAAAGATTATCAAGGTACAATTTATATATGTACCAACCCCCCAAGATGAATGTAATTATTATGTTTTGCAAACATACACTAACAAAATAAGAAAGCAAAAAGATCCTGAACTCCAGAAGAAAACATAATCCAACCAACTTGGTGATCTATCCTTGCAAGCCTCTGATCAAAAAAAGCAATTACTCTGTGCCATGTCTTTTCCTCTGTAAAAACTATAAGGCAACAACTGGGTGTATTAGTCAGCGTTCCTCTTGCTAATGCAAAATACTGACACCCACAATTTTAAAAAGGAAAGCTTTAGTTTGGCTCATTGTTTCCGAGGTTTCAGTCCATGGTTGGCCGACTTCAAGCAGAAACATCATGGTGGAAGGGTGTGGCAGAACAGAGCTGCTTAACTCATGGTATTCAGGAAGCAGAGCCGAGGAACAGCACCAGAGAGGATGATGGGCTAGGGACTCATTATAGAGTCCAACGACACACTTTCATGACCCACCCTAACACCCAGGAAGTGTGCTCTACTAACTCCCAAGAAGGTTCCCAAGTCAACTGTGTTGACAATTAAGTTTAACCATCACAGTGGGTATATTTTTAGCTGTTGTGTTTGTGGCAATTAGCATATCTATAGAAAACTAATATGACTGTTCTTAAGTAGCATATTAAGAGCCTCTGAAACCCACTCTCCACAAAAGCAGTAGGAAGAGTAGTGAAAACTGTCAATATCAACTTTTTGAGAACTCTGGAAATCCACCAAATGACACAGCCTCATGGCATTTTAACTCAACTTTGACACATAAATTCAGATTATTCAATACAAAGAACAATAAAGAATAAGAGAACAGTAAGCAGACCCTCAGAGACCTGTGGATAGCATTCTGTGAGGCCCACATTTCCCTGATACCAAAACCAGGAGGGACCATAAAAACGAACAAAAAAAATCTCATGTAAAAATAGATTTTAAAAATTCTTCAAAAAATATCAGCAAACTGTATCTACCGACATACAAAAAGGACAACACAACATAGCAAATGAGAGTTATTCCAGGAAGGTAAGGTGGGCTTAATATACAAAAGTCTAAGTAGCACTTAGACTTATGTTAACAGAATAAAGTTTAAAGAATATGTTAACAGAATAAAGTTTAAAAATTGCATGACTACCTCGAACAAAAAATGACAATCCAATGGTCTCATGACAAAAAAAAAAAAACACACACACACACACACAAAAAAAAACCCCTAACAAAACTAAGCATAGAGAAAAATTCCCTCAGCTGACAGGACATTTAGGGAAAACCCAAACCAAACATACTAGTTAATGACGAGAAACTGAAAGTTTTGTCCTACACCCAGAACAAAACGAAATCTCCGCTTTTGCTACTTTTATTCAATATTGTGCTGGAATTTGTTGCCAGAGCAATTAAACAAGAAAAATTAACAAGATATTTAAGTGTAAAAGAAAATTAGAAGTATTACTATTTGCATATAACATGATCTTATGTACAGAAAATCCTAAGGAGTTGAGTAAATAGAGTGGTATCTCTGTTCACGAACTTAATTTGCCCTATGATTTTGGGAAAGATGACCACGTTTGTGTGGGAAAAATGGCCATGGTTGTGTTCACCACTTGACGCAGAGTTTGCAAACAAAAACAAAATTTTGCCAAAGCTTCTTCTTGACAACCCAATTGTTTGCAAACAAAAGTGTTAGTGAACTGAGGTACCACTGTGTATATACATATATTAATATATAAATAAATAAATTAGTTTAGCCAGATTTCAAGATATAAAATCAATATATAAAAACTAAAAAAAATTTATCTAGGTGTGGTGGTACATGCCTGTAAAGTCAGTACTCTGGGAGGTTAAGTTAGGGTGATTCAAGCCCAAGCCAGGCGTAGTGGTACATACCTGTAATACCAGCGCTCAGGAGGCTGAGTCAAGAGGATTGTCACAAGTTCGAGGACAGCCTGAGTTATATAGTGAGTTCAAGGTTAGTCTGAACTACATAGTAAGACCCTGTCTCAAAAATCAGAAAAAAAAAAGAGTTCAAGCTCAGCCCAGGCAACTTAGCAACTTAGTGAGAGCCTGTCTCAAAATAAAAATATATACATAAAAGTCTAGGGGTACAGGTCAGTGTGAAGGCTCGAGTTCAAACACTTTGGTTTGGTTAATCCTGGGTAACAACCCCACAACTTGGTGGCTGTACCTCCTGCAAAGTCTACAGTATTTACTATCTGTCCCCTTTCAAAAAAATTTACTAACCTCTTTCTAGGATATTTGGTCATTTTTTAGGGCATTTCAAAATGACAAAAAAAAGGACAACCCTCACTCTTTTTTCTAAGTGCTAGCTACACCTCTGTACTTTTCTTAGCCAAGAAACAGTAGAGCCTATATGGAGTTAGTCACTATGTGACCTGGGACAAATTATCGGGGATTCTGAGCCTCCGTGTCTTTATCTCCAGAATAGACATAATAATAATGATAGTGATGATAGTAATAATAATAGTAATGTCTGTCATGGGGATTGAGTAGGGAATATGTGTTGCTATGTGTTGAATTCTTTTCTCCAGAAAATAAATGTCGAAGTTCTAGCCCTCAGTATTGCAGAATGCAACCTTGTTTGGAATAGAGTCTTTACAGATGCAATTAAAGACGGGCTGCACCGGAACAGGAGAGGCCCTTCTCCCAGTGTGGCTATTGTCTGTAAGAAGCCATGTGACAACAGAAGCCTGCGAGAGAGAGCCTTGTGATGAGGATGGAGGTCCGGGTTGGGCTGTTGCTGCCGGCAGAGCCAAGGAACGCTGAGGATGGCCACAGAGTAGGAAGAGAGGAGGAAGGATCCTCTCTAGAAGCATCGTCTCAGACAGCATGGCCCTGCCAATATCTTGATTTTGAACCTCTAATCTTTCTGCTGTGACGTAGCTCCTAGCAGAGCCTGTGGACTGGCGACCAAGCCTTCAACTCAGGAGCCGTTCAGGGACATTCAAGATCCAAACTCTGACACAGAGTGAGATAGATAGAAATCACCTTCTTGGGTCTCTTTTCTGTGCGTGGCTACTGAGTGACTTCAGGGCAAAGAATTTGCCCTTTCTGTACTTCTGCTGTCCCATCAGAAAAATGGGAATTAAAGTGGTACCTATTTCACAGAGCTGTCATGAAGATTAAATAACATATAGACTATAGGAAATGCTTAAAATATTCCCAGGCACATAGCAGAAACATGATAAACTAGCATTATTATATTATAATTGTATTTGTCTGGAAGGAAGGAAAGAAAGTTAATTGGCTAATTTCCAAAAAGAAATATAAGAATCTGCTACTAATTAGTACCTTTGGGGAGTGAGGATGAGAAGTAAGAGGCAGAAGTGCTACTAATTTCACTTTACCCTTTCTGTACATCTGGAAACCAACCCGAAGACGATTAGCTGTCTCTTGTCCTCCTTTTCTCACATAATGAAGACTAGCCCATACAGCAGTTGAGCCTTTTCCATTTCTAGGCAGGGCTGTATTTCAACAAGACATTGGGCACAGCTGACAGTGATCTCCACACTGGCTGGTAAATACCAGAACCTTGCCCCGTGACTAGGTAGAGCGAGGTTAACTCCAGGGGTGCCCAGGGCCGCTCAGGTGCTGAATCATAGCGAGCGTGTGTGGTTTGGCCTCGACCAGTAGTCCAGGTCATAAATATTTTAACTGTCACTAATGGTCCCAGACACGGAACTTACCTGACTCTAAGTAGCTCCTCCAGGTAATTATTCTCATTTTCCAAGTGACGAAGCAGAAGTTATTTATTACTTGACTTGCAAAATAACACAGAGTTTATAAGAGGTGTCCGTGTGGCCTCCGTGGCTCTGCACCTTTCCTGTGTGCCTCTGCACCTTTCCTGTGTGTCTCTGCTTTCATTGCCGCACCTTCTCTCTCTCTTAGGATGTGTGTTCCCCTGCTTCAAAAAGTTATTTTCCAAAATTTTGTTCTCCAACTTAATATTTCTGGCTGTCTCAACTAGTTTAATAGTTTCCAGAGGAGGGCAGAGTTACCAACTCTGTGAATAATTAACAAGTCGGGTTTAATCTCTGGTCTAAAATTGACCACTAACGTTGATTATTTGCTCTGAGCAAAAAAAAAGGCAAGGAAAATTCCTCTCAATATGGGCACTTTTCAATGCCTGGATAGGCAGGAAATACAAAAGAATCCTAAATTCCTTCAGTTTCTCCTTTGACGGGTGACATCTCCTGCCCAAGGGTACAAAGCTTGGAGACAAGTTCTTTGAATCTATGGAGCCTGGAAGTAGTTTTGGAAATTAATACAGTTTAATTATTAGCTATGTGACCTTGGCCAAAGCTGCCTAATTCCCTTCTCACTTATTTGTGAACGAGGGGAATAGTGTTTGTAGTCACTAAGTGAATATTCAGTGATGATAGGAACATTTTCCAGCCAGTATCCCCCAATCAGACTACCGTACACAGCAGCCGCCGAATGCCAAAGGGTCGAACTCTGCAGGCTCCTGCTGATTGGTTGGGCTGTGAGGACAGCCATGGAGGCCACTGGGGAGAGGCCAGCAGTCAGGTAGATGGGGTGCTGCAGCAAAGAGGGAGGGTGTCAGTGAAGCAGCTATTCATTGTACCAGTGGAGTGACAAGTACAGCTGTGAAATGATGAAAAGCTAAATACGGGCCCTTCAGCAGTGAGTTTGCCTTTCTGGGGGCATTTACTCTGTGCTTGGTGCTGGACTGTCTTAGCCTATTTGGGCTATGCTGTGGTTTGAGTTTTGTTTGTTCCCCAAAGATTCATGTGTTAGAAATTGGGCCCCAGGGTGGTGGCACTGAGGAGTGATTTAGAATCTTTACATCACTTCACATCACTAACAGGAAGTCCCCAATCAGTTGGGGGGCATGTCCTTGCAAGGGACTGTGGCACCCCTCTTAGTCTCCGGCTTCCTGTTCTGAGATGTACTCTCTCCCATTCACACACTCTCCTACCATGAGACACACCAAAAGGATCCTCTCCAGAAGTGAGCCAATGCCAGTGTCATGCCTTCGAACATCTAAAGACCGTGAACTAAATAAATTTATTTTCTTTATATAATGTTAGCCTGCCTCAGGTATTTCATTATAATGATGAAAAATGCACTAATATCGGCAGCTACAATAAATTACCATAGCCTGGGTGGCTTATAAAAAATATAAACTTGTTTCTCACTGTTCTGGAGGCCGGAAGTCCAATATTAGAATGTTGACATAGTCAGGTTCTAGCAAAGGCCTTCTTCAGGGTTACAGATTTCTGTCTTCACATGGTTGCACCTTCACATGGGGGAAAGAGGGTAAGAGAGCTCTCTGGGGTTCCTTTTAGAAACCCCACTCAGGGGGGCTGCACCCTCATGACCTAACCATCTCTCAGAGGTCCCACTTCCTAACACCATCCCATAAGGGTTACGATTCATTCTGTGAATTTGGATGGAACACAAGCATTCAGTTTTCCACAGGGACTTAACGCCTTCTCAAATGATGCTACCTAATCTTCAGGGGCTGTTATCAAAGGCTATTTTTCAGATGAAGAAACTTCACCTCCAAAAATTACAGTGACCAATATTTAGTGGACCAGTCATTTGAATGTCAAACAATGGGACAGCCACACTTTTAACCACAATGTGAGAGAGAAGGGAATTCTGGCAAAACTGAACTTGAGAACATAGGTGGGAAAGAATGAATAAGGTTCAAAGGAGAAATAAAAATTCTACTAGGCATGTTAAGAATGACATCGAAACATTTATGCTGGAATGGGGAGATAGCTCAGTGGTAGAGTACTTGCCTAGCAAAGCACTGGGTTTGATCCTTGGCACTGAAAAGACACAAATTATCCCACTTGCACTTTACAAATGGAATAAAATGTTAACAAAAGATAAATTGACACAAAGGAAAAACATACATTCTTTGCATTATGCTTATCCAAGGAGGACTGACATTATGTCAAAGTTAAAAAGAATGCAGCCCTTTGCAAATAAGAATCTGTGTTAGTTAGCTTTCTGTTACTGTAACAAAATACCCAAGAAAATCAACTTCAAAAGAGGAAGGTTTATTTTGGCTCACAGTTTCAAAAACTTCAGTCTAGAGTCAGTTGGCTTTATTACTTTGGACCTGTGGTCAGGTAGGATATCATGGCAGGAACTATGTAGCAGGACAAGCTGCTACCTCATGATTGCCAGGAAGCAAACAGAAAGAAAGATAAAGGGCTGGGGCCGCAGTATCTTCTTCAAAAGAATATCCCCAGTAAGAAACATCTCTTGCTACGCTCTTCCTCTTAAAGTTTCTACTGCCTCTCAACAGCACCAAGCTGGAGACAAAACCTTCAACATCTGGACCTAACGGGAGACACCCAGGTGTGAACTGCAGCAGGTTCCAACCCCTCTGTCACCCCTCATTTGGGTGGTTAGGTCTCTTGCCCTCATTAACCTGTCTTTCAGAGTGAAAGATCTGAGGCAATCATTCCGCCTCTCCAAATGCGAGCAGCAATACGGAAACCAGAAGCACAGCCTTTGGGATTATGTGACTACGGACATGTTCACAGTGCAAATGGGAGTAACCGCTAGAGGTAATTATAGTGCATTTGGAGTACTGGGTCAAGAGTCAGTTAATTGGGAACTGAATCCTGGTTGGTTTCTTTCATAGCTTGGTGACTTTGTATGAACTATACCTTAGTGGTAACTTTCAAGGTTGGGCTGATGATTAAATGAAATAGTATTCAGAAGTTCTAAGCATGAGGTCTTGCATATGGTATATGGTCAGTAAATATTTCATTTCTCCTTCCCTAAGACTCAATTTTCATACCTACTCAAGGAGGACTGTGACAATACCTTATGGAGATGGTGAAAAGATCAAATATGTTAACCAGTAAAACACATAGATACACATCAGTTTATTGTTACAGTTTATCAGCATTATCATTACTACCGGGTAGCCCTACATCCTCGACCCACATCTTACGGTGGAATGGTCATACTATCTTTACTACTCCCAAGTTACTTCTGGTTCTTTAATCTGGTTTTTCCAACAAGCACACAACTATTGAAGCAGCATCTGTACTTTGAACAGAGTTCATGTTTCCCTAATGTGCCTCACTTAGGCCTGTGGACACAACACATAATTGTGAACATTGATGGTTGAGATCCCACATACCCTTCATTCTCAGACCCAAAAGCTTCCTCTTTTTCCCAACATCAACTTGTTGTCCCTCAAGATAATTTCTCCCCCATCACTTGCTTTCTTAAGGCAAAAATCATCTTTAATGCTTTAATTTCCTCTATTTTGGGGCCACCATCTGCAGGTCTACCTGGAGAATATGTCTCAAATCTGTAGACTTCATTTCCCTACGTTAAGAAATTATTACTAACTCTAGAGGTACTAGAAGAGCCTCTCTTTTCTATTCTTTCTATTTTCCCCTTGCCAGTAAACCTATTTCAAACATAGCAGCTAGAGTGAACTTTAAAAATCACGAATCAAATTAAGTTGCAGGTCTTGTTTAAAACCTTTTTGTGACTTTCCATTATAGTAGGATTAAATTAAAAATATGCCCCTATATGATGTGGGCTCCAGGTAACTTCATGTACCAACAAATGTGAACTGAATATGTAACAAGCACGGGTGAAGTAAAAGAAAAACAAAACAAGTAAAAATCTCTGTTCTCATGGAGGTGTCTTTTCAGTGCAGTGGCTTCCTAGCTTTTTAACCTGGACCCACAGAAATACATTCCTGTTCCTGCCCACACAGTTGTATTTATAAAAGTGTATGTAATCTGGGAGCAGGGGGGTCTTACCTGATTAGATGTAATGAAGTAATAACAAGGTTTTGTCCAGTATGACTGGTGCTCATATACTCATTGTACGCTCTGAAATTTTCTTATCCCGTCTCATTATTTAAAAAATTGATTACAGTGATCTGAAATGATTCTTGACCCCACAGAGAGAACTGTGGTGTGAAAAATATTGCCCTAAATAGGTCAATAGCTACTGATGTTGTGATTGGAAGAGTCACCCGACTTGTAAATTTTCTCATCCTTCAAATAGCGAGAAGCCTTCATATTCAGGGACAGGATTTACAGAAATGCACACTGACAGCTGGAAGGATGCGGAAGAATCTTAGCACGTGCCCGCCATTTCCCCTACCAGTCATTCCCATTAGGCTTCCTCTGGAGTTCTTGACCTTCGCCTCTCAGCAGACTCTGGCTTCATTTTCCTGGCACTCATTTCTTCCAAAACGTCACCTGGATACCCCATCACATCATTTAAATCTTAGCTTAAGCGTCATTTTGTAAAGATACTTGCTCCTCCTGGCTGACCAGCTAGAGACTATGTTTTAAGTCACTGTTTTAATTGGCTGGGTAGTATTTATCTGATATTTTCTTGCTGATTCATGGTCCACCTCCTTACTAGAGTAGATGGTGAGGCCTTTGCTTGTCCTTCTCACAGCTCTAAACTCAGCACTTAAAATAGTGCCTGGCAAAAGGAAGGTGCTGATGAAATGCTAACTGAGTACACGAGTGGGTTCAGAGAAAGCGTGCTTGCCGGAGTCCACTAGTGTGCAGACGTGATCAAGTGGAGAGAGCTTTTCCTAAAGATAATAGAGGGTTTGGAGTACAAAGTTTTGAATCACAAGACCACCTCCTCCTTTACTATCTCCCATTACAGGCTCAGTTGTGGTTCCCAAAATTCCTGTGTCGAGGTGTTAACCCTTCAGTTTCTCAGAATGTGACTCTATTTGGAGATAGAATATTTAAAGAAGTAAGTGAGGTCAAATGGGTTTATTGAGGTATGTGTGAATTCAATTGTTTGGTTGCTACAGGAAGAGGAAATGTAGACACAGGAATGTATAGAGGGAAGGCTGTGTGAAGACACCGGGAGAGGACTATGCAAACTAAGCAGGGAGGCCTCAGAAGAAATCAGCCCTGCTGGCACCTTGATCTTGGACTCAGCCTCTAGGATTGTGAAGAAATGGAATTTCTGCTGTTTAAGCTCTCTCATCTACGGTGCTTTGTTGTGAAAGTCTCGGAAGATAGCGAGTGGATCATGAAACACGAGTATTTCTCTCTTTCAGTTTTCATGAAAATATACCTCATTTACAGATCGATTGTGTAAAAGCACAAGCATAAATCCAGACATACAATAGGATATTGGAGCATTTTTATTTCCAACCCCCACCCACAGGAAAATTTTTCTTTACCCCTAATGAAAAATAGATACAGAGAGAGGCTGTGTGGGTGGAAAAAATAGATAGAGATTTTCATGAGTTCATTAAAATCTTCAAAGTTACACTGAGCAACACCAGCAGTCCACACTGTCCGATGTGTCTTACTCCCCCAGGACCTGAGACAGGAGCATGCTGGATGGAAGAAGGCAGTTGTGAACCTCAGTTCAAAGACTTAGAAGGGCAAGAATTATCATTGATGTTATTTCCCTTAGGCAACTGAATTCACAGTCCAAACGCCCAAGTATCCAGGACGGAAGAAAATTCTGACTTCATATTACTTGATTCTTTCTCCATCCTATCCTGAATCAAACTTTCACGGAGGCCTCTGCATCTTTGGTCACCTTCAAGTCTTATAGCCGGCAATTCCCTATCTCGATCTTAGAGAACGTGACGATCTTTGGCAAGGCAGGGTGCACACACCCAGGATCTGGTCTCCGGGGCCCCATGAAGCCACTCTGTGACCTTGCTAACCCCCCCAGGGCCCTGCCAAGGAGCCCCTGTGCAGAGCCACAGTCCCTCTACATCAGTGGGTTCTGTCTGTCCTCTGCAGAGAGAAAGCCTCTCTCTCCTCCTGTCTGGAGCCCTTTAGGTGTGTCCTCATTCTGGATGGCTCTACACCCCTGTGGGTCTGGGCTCCTGCATAAGATGGGAAGGGCCCTTGAAGACAGATTTTTATCAGTTTACAGCATCTGTTTAGACAAACCTTTACTTTTCTTGCCCGTCACATCCATAGTCTTTTCTCATACTTCGGCATCCCATCACCCACCTCCATCCCAGGCTTTGCCACTTCTTAAGTGTGCTGAAAGTCACTGACTCTTAGTTTATTGTTTCACCCATGTGCAAATAAATTGGCAGGGACAAAAGAGCCAAACTAGTTGTCAAATCCTGGCAGTTGAAACTCTGCACATTAGATTTAGCAGATTAGAAAATAAAAATACAGAATGCAATATTTAGATTGTATTTATACTTTAAAAAATTATTTCTACTTTATATGAAATTCAAATTATTTATTTATTTATTCGTTTATTATTGGTGCTGGGGATCAAACACACAGCCTTGTGCTTGTAAGACAAGTGCTCTAACCACTGAGCTAAATCCCCAGCCTGAAATTCAAATTCTACTGGATAGCCTATATCTATTTTATCTGGCAACCTTAACTCCATAAGAAAGTCTCTTAGGACAAATTTCCCCAAACTTCAGCTACATTGGGACCCTCTAGAGGGCTTGTTAAATCAGATGTCTGAGTTGGGGGTGGTGGTGTACACCAGTAATCCCAGACTAAAGCAAGAGGATTGCCACAAGGAAGCCAGCCTAAACTACATAGTGAGACCCTGTCTCAAAAACAAACAAGCCAATAAATAAATAACCACAAAAACCAGATGACTGGGTGCTACCCCGAGTGTTTATGATTCAGTACGTTGAGATGGGCCAAGGGACTACTTCAGGAACAAATTTTCAGTGGATGTTGATATTGCTGGTTCAAGAGCCAAAAGTTGAGACTAATTATTTTAGAAAAGAGTAAAGAATTAATTTCATGTTATATGACCTCTTCATGCTTCTATTATACTAACTGTAAAAAAGAGAGATTAACAATAAACACTTACCCTACTTCTTAGAGTTCTCTTCTAGATTAAATGAGTTACACAGACACTGTTTACAATAGAGCCTTGCACTTTCACGTACTCTGTGTGATCACATTTATCTGCATCAATATCATCATTATGCCTTTACTCCAAAATTAAGAAGCTGACAAAGCCGTTCTTTCCATTGACTTTAGTTAATAACGATATCTGATGTTGTAAAAAAAAAAGTTAAAATGATAGTATCTTCAATTGAAGAAAACAGGAAGTATTACATATGGGTAATAATTTTAAAATGGTAAAAATAATGGCGCAGCTGCTGCGAAAAACACTTTGGAGAGTCTTTCAAAATTTACACATAAAATTACCATATGACCCCGTGATTGTACTTTTAGTTATATTCTCAAAAGAAATGAAAACAGAGACTCAGACAGTTGCATGGCAATGTTCATAACATCATTATTCCCAGTAGCTACAGGCTGGAAAAATTCCAAATCTTTATCAACGGATGAATGAATAAGCAGAATGTGGTGTGTACATACAACGGAATATTATTCCCACGGCAGGAGTCAAGTACTGACACCTGCTACAATACAGACGCAACTTGAAACCACGTGAAGGGAGAGCAGAGACTAAAGCCCACACATTACATGATTCCTTTTATAGGACATATTCATTATAGGCAACTAGAGTAGACTGGAGGATCCCGGGACAAGAGGCCCAGGAGGTGGCTGTTTAAGGACGATGGGTTTCTTTTTGTTCTGGAACGAGAGAGTGGTGACACTCGTGCAACGCTAAATATACTTAACGTAACTGAACTGGACACATTAAAAGGGTTAAAACTGTAAATTTTATGTAATATGCATTTTACCTCAATATTTTTAAAAGGTACAAATAAACCTTGGGACCTGGAAAGGTTGGGCTTTGGTTGTACGGATTTAAGAGTCCCCCAAAATGCTAAGCTAATGAAGTATCACTTTATCTTATCTGCACCACCTGACTCACCCTAAGTGTGCAGCTCCAGTGTGCAGTGCGGCTGCTGGTGGTGCCTGTCTGTACTGACCCCGCTCACTGGTGCTGCCATTGTGCCTTACCACATAGATAAAGTGTAGCCGATTCCTCTGTGTCTCAGTTTTCTCATCTGGAAATCGGGTTTAATAGGATTCCCATTTTAAGAAGTGAGTAAATATAACCATAGGCTCTTCAGCCTTGGAAGCCGTAAGGTACATCATACGTGCTCAACAGGTGTTTGTTGACCAAATATAGTCATCCTTGGTGTCTGTGGGGGATCAGTTCTAGCACTCCTTAAAGACACTAAAATCTGCCAGTGTGCAGTCCCTTCTATAAATGTCATAGTAATCTCATATACCCCTTGTGCATCCCCTCTGAGCACTTTAAATCATCTCCTGATGTTATAATTGAATGTGGAAGGCTCCGTGCAGACTTGTGTATTAAAGGTTTGGTCTCTTGCTCCTCGTGGAAACTCTAGGAGGTGAGGCCTCATTGAAGGAGGAAGGGGGGGAGTGCGCTTGAAAGGGGTATTAGGAATTGGCTTTCTCCCCCTCTTTCTTTCTACTTTCCTGCTGCTATGCTGTGAACAGCTTTGCCCTATCACGCATGCTCCGCCAAGATATTGTGCTTCCCACAGGCCTGGAAGCAAACCCAAGTGACTGTGCACTTAAAATAAATCTTGGCTTCTTTAATTTGTTTTTCTTAAATATTTTGTAACTGCAACAGAAAGCTGACCAACACGTTAGATTACATATATTACTTAACACAATGTGAAAATAGTTGTTATATTGTATTGTTTAGGGGAAATGACAAGGAAAAAAGTCAAGATATGTGCAGTAGAGATAGAGTTTTTTGTTTTTTCCCAATTTTTTTTTCTTTACAGGAAAAAGTTTTCATTAGAATGTAAGAGAAAATATTAGCTGAAAAGATCAGGCCAGAGGGGCACACTCTAATGAAGGAAATCAGACTGGCCCACCCACAAAGGCAAGAGGCCAGCTTTTAAGGATTAGCTTGTGGGCTGGGGCCCAGTTGATCATTATCTGAGTCCTGGTTTCATAGCTGTGGAATCCTAATGGTCTGAAGGATGGTTCCATTCCTGTGAAATGAGTGCCTCTGTTTGTAGTGGAGCATTCCCCTTGTAAAACTGTGGAACTGTGGTCTGTTAACATTCCTAGGAGTATGACCTCTGACAGACAACCTGAGCAGTGTTTGAAGATGACAGACCAACCCCCACAAGACAGACGGTATACGACACTGACTCCCAGTATCTGGAGGCACTTAAAATAGTTAGAATGAAGGCCACACTGTTTCACACGGTTACTGGTATAACTGACCTTGTGGGTATTCAAAACCTGAAAGCTAAGAAGAATAAGAAGGGTAAAAGGACAGCCAGTGTGTATTTTGGGCCCTGTCCTTCAAGTTCACTCAGGATCCAGGGACTGACTAGTCAGTTTCTCACTCTCCCAAGCGAGGGGTTGTTGGAGCCCAGAAGAGAGGAGTCAAACAATGTGTATTCTGCTAAAAGGAGGTTCTTGAAGCACAGAGAGTTCCCATGGCTCCAGAAGGAGTTACATGGTCAAGCAAGACTGTGACCTATCCTGACAGAGGAAACAACAGGGAGAAGAAAAAACCAGGGAGCAAAAAGGCTCTTCACAGTTCCCCAAAGCAACTCCTGAGGAGTGTTGGCTGATTTTAATAGTAAAAAGAGGTTCCCAAGCTTAGTTGTAGACACCCATCATGAAAGTATAATAGGAGAGGAGAATAGTTAAAAACAAAAAGGCAGAGAGAGGAAATCTTTGTCTGTTCCTCTTGAAGATTAGGAGGATAAAGTGTCTCCAGAGGTAATGAGACAGTCACAGTATAGATACCAAGCAGAAGCCAGAGTCCGACCTCATCTGCTACTCATTAAATGCATGATTCATTCAGGTTTTCTTCTGGGATCATCAGGCTCTTAACAACCACTTTGTTAAAAATGGTGACTCTTCGTTTGGGCCTCCAGATGTCCAATCGATTAATTAAAAACAGAACAAAGCTTGATCCTCCTTTTGTATCTTTGTTATTTTAAATCTTGGGTCACATCCCTTGTCCACTCTGCATATGGGTATGCCGATCACATAGGCAATGTCTGTGTCTTATGTGGCAGGACATGGGTGATTATCTCTGAATTTACATTGATCTCAGCCACCTTCAAGACTGAGGACACCAAGTAAGAGGTGTATAGGGACATGGAGCTACACTCAGAAATTTCCCACCATTGTGTCCCAAGCCGGGGATCACCTAGATTCCAGGAAAATCAGATTTCCACATGACTAGAAAACATCAAATATTTTTGACGTGTGATTGGTTGACTCTGCAGTTGTGGAACCCAGGAAAATGGTGAGCTGAGTGTAATCAGTTCATTAGCTTTAGGAGCACACATAGAATATAGTGCCTGTATGATTTTCCTAGGTTTGCTGTAACAAATTACCACAAACGAGTGGATTTGAACAACACAATGTTTTATCTTATATTTCTGGAGGAAAAGAATCTCACGAGAGTCTCTTGGGGCTAAGACTGGAGTACCCGAAGGCTCCTCCTGGAGGGTCTATAGGAGAATCTGTTTCCTTGCCTTTTCCAATTTCTGGAGGCTTCCTGCATCCCTTGGTGCACGGCTCCTTCTTCAACCTTCAAAGCCAGCAACATGGCATCTTCTGTTCTCGTACTATTTATTACTCAGTGGCCTTTCATTGCCAATAACCCAAAAGTGAAACTAGTCCAAATGTCCATCAATGGCTGATTGGATAAAAAAATGTGGAATATTCATGCAATGCAGTATTACTCAGCCATAGAAAGGAACAAAGTTCTGATGAGCACTGCAGTTATATGATAAATGAAAGTAGCCAGGATGCTCACCTGCCATCCTCTGTCTTATAAGAACACTTGAGACCACATTGGATCCACCTGGATAACCCAGAACAGTCTTCTCCTCTCTTTAATTTAGGTGCATCTGCAGCTTTTTGTTTTGGTTTGGTTTGGTTTGGTTTTTTTTGCCACTTAAGGTAACATATTCACCAGTTCTGGGAACTAAAATGTGGACCTTTTTCTTTCTTTTTTTTTTTTTTTTTTTTTTTTTGCCTGTGGTTGGGGTGCATTATTCTGTCTATAACATCATCTACATGATGGGAAGGCAAAAAACTGGCTTTGGGATCTCAATCCCCCCTCTTAACAGCTGCACCAGAGTACACGCTTAATCTCCACCAGCAGCACACTTAAAATGGGATAGTAGCTGCTACAAAGAGCTGTCAGGAGGCAAATGTGATGAACTGATTGACCTGGCACGGAGAGAGCACTCAACCAACAGCCTTGCTCTGTGGTCCTAAACATTCTACCCTTTTCAGCAGGATTGCTGCAAGGTTTACACGTTTGTGAAATTGTCATGTGAGATGCAAAATTCTGTTCAAATACTGGTTATTATTTTTTTCTTGATGGAAACAACTAGCACATTTCCTTTATTTTGCCCTTTTTTCCAGATCATTCTGGGTTGAATAGCATCCAAGCAGACTGCCTCGCAGTCCCTATTCTTAATGACCACACGCACTGTGTCTAGAGATATAATATGGATTGTCAACTTTTGATATCTTGTTTAAAGAGAGAGAACCTGGGTCTGACTAAAAATTTAGTAAGCGTTTTCTGCGGTCAAAAGCAGGAGGCTAAATGAAATGGGCTGAATGTGGAATGGAAGGGAAACGAAATCTCAGAGCGTAAAAATAGGTGTCTCTATTCAGCTACAAAAATTCATTGAGCACTGAGTGTTTTCTAGCAACATCTTACATCCTGGGTATACAGTGATGCTGAAAGCAAACAAGATCTAGTGGGGAGAAACACACAATAAAGGGATAAAAAAGTCATGTGAACAGATAATTATGATCTTGGAAAATGTTTATAAAGTAAACAAATAGAACATTGAGACAGAATAACAGTGTTTATAGTCAGTCATGAAAGGCTCCAAAGAGAGCCAAGGCCTCTGCCACCCAGAAGGAGGGAACCTCACATGATTTGGGGCTCTGTATTACAAATCCTGCTTTCTCCACAGTAAATTGTAAGATCAATCTGGCGAGTACCAACAAAGTTTTTCCCTTCCCCTAAATGAAACAAATGGAAGAAATGAGAATAGATGATGTCCGAATGCATTGAGGTCGGGTGGGAATTGTCTGATGAAACTTTAGTTTCAGATACAAACATTTTTGGGCACTGCATCATGATACATAGTGTACTTATTTATTTGGTCAGTAGTCAGAAGTCTGAAAAGTACTACTTTAAGACAAACAAAAGGCCTTGGTGTGTTCAGGAAAATAGACATAGACCTGTGAGGCCGGAATGTACCCTGCAAGGGGGAGTGGTAAGAAGCAAGGTCCACATGAGCAGAGGCCAGGTAATCTAGAACAACAGGCCACAGGAAGTAGCTAAGATTGCATCCGAAGCACGACTGGAAGCCACTGATTATATAAAACAGCCTGTGGTATACTCTGACTGACATTTGTAAAAAGAAGGATGATTTTGAATATGTATGTTCCTCTATTATCTTTCTGTTGTTTTCTAAGTTCACAGATTGGACTCTAGAATTCACCGAACTGATCCAACAATCAAATTCTTCAGAGAATTTGGATGTTTGTAACAGAAGAAAACTGGTGAGCCACCGATTTCAATTCTTGCCAACACATATGATACCAGCTTAGGTGGTAAAATATGAAACATGAACGATGCATTATTTTTCAACCTATGAATAGACAAATATTTTCAGACACCTGGGAATGTTATCAGCGTTGCTTTAAATTTGCTCTATCTTTTATAGAGGGCCATATGGCTGTTCCTATCAAAATGTGAATTGTGCATAACCTTTATCCAGAAATCTCATGACAATTATTATATCCTTCAGAAATATCCACATATATGAGAAGAACAGATGTAGAGAGATGTCTGTTTTATGATTTATAATTAGGAAAAATCGGAAATGCTTTACAGGGCATCAGTGAGAGAATGAGTAAATAATAAAGAAAAGCTTTTTTTTTTTTTTTACTAGATGACGCTTATTCAAAAAGAACATTCTAGATATTTTTCATACTAGTAAAAAAATCCCCGTTTATTAATAAATTAAAAAAAAAAAAAACAGTGGCAGGAAAATACAGGTAGCATGACGTAGTTTCGGCAAAAGTAAAACCAAAAACTTGAGAAAATGCGTGCAGAGAAACACATCCAAATGTTCACCGAGAAAAATGGAGTGGGTTAAGCCACAAAATTTATAGGGTGAAAGAAGGAGGCCCTTCACTTTTGTTTTATACACTTCGGCATTTGAACTTCTTTTACACGAAGTACACATTATTTTTGACATGTAAAGAAAAGTAACAGAATCACATTAATGAAAAAATATCCATAGCCAGAACAAGCAGAGAGAGGCAGTAGCCAGGGAGAAAAGACAACCATCCCACATTTTATGGGGATGTCAGTGATCTTAGCTAGTCAGATTCCTGGATTCTTTTTTCTGGAAAAAAGATTCAGATGCAAGGAGACACGGGGTTGGTGTGTGCATGCAGGTATGTGACATGTGTTCCTACAAATTATTAATGGGACAAAGCCTCATGTTGTACCATCTCTGACCTTTTTAACTCCAGTTAAGTTCTTTTGGCCAAACCTGCTCCAGTCGGAGATTCTCCCGTGAGATTTAGGTCTCATGTCATGCACGCTGGGCCAAACTGATGAGGGGAAAATGGCCAATGACAGCAACCAGTCCATGAGTACATAATTTTGACCAAGACTGGTCCTGAATGATCCGTGTGCATTGCCACTAACTCCGTAACCACGCATGGTAGGTGGCATTGTTTCCACACTGCCAATGAATATATATCTTCCTGGGTGCCACGGGAGGGGAGGTGCTGGATGATGGCCTCAGCCACCAACTCCAGTACCTCTCGGGTGCATCAGACAGCACACAGAGACGTCTTGAGTCCTCACCACCACGCTGGAACTGCCAAGCAATGTGTTCCTGAGCCCGACCAGAACATGAGGCTAAAAACAAGAGAACGCCTTCCTGGTAGTAAAATGAAGCCCACTGCAGAGTTTGCCGTTATTTAACCTACCTGGTTGAAGTCTGTATCAACACTATACAAAAAGAGGTTCTTAAGTAATTTATAGTGTTCGTTCTCACACTTCGCCTCCACCCACTCCACCAGCCCCAGAGAGACAGATGTGTGGTCTGCTGTTAAAAGAGAGGGTGAACACTCTGGGAGGCTGAAGCAGAAGCGCAAGTTCAAACCTAGCCTGGGTAACTTAGTGACACAGTAAGACCCTCTCTCTGAAAAAAAAGAAAAGAAAAAGAGATCTGGGGAGGTAGTGTACTGCTAAGCACTGTGTTCAATCCACTGTATAGGGAGAGTGGGCGGTGTTGGGGAGATGGGAGAAAGATTGTGGTGGAATCTCTCCGTCTCTCTGATAAGACCCCGCCCTATCTGCTTACCCTCCAGCCAAGGAAGCCTAACCTGGACCCCTCCCCACACCCACGGCGCTTAGCTGCTCCTGCTCACATGCTTGCTGCCTGCCTGTCCTGCCTCGCACTTTATCACGGTTCCCCTCTGTGGCTTGCCTGTTGGTCTTTCCCAGAGAGGTTGTGGCAGCCACCAGGACCACATGGCGATACTCTTCCTAGTCCCTGTGGTAGCACAGTCTCTACACGGCCTCATAAACACCCCCGAGACTGAGTGAACACCCTTCCTGCTAGGACTGTCACTGTGATCCCTTGTGTGCTGGCTCGGGCTCTGCAAACACCGAGGAATGAAGTCGCAAACTAAAGGAGGACGTTAGGAGAGTTTTTATGGGAAAGGAGAAGAAGGAGAATAGCTCCAAGATTTCCAGGAGGAATCCAAATGAAGAGGCCGTGTGGTCTTCTGATCTAGAGCTAATGATAGATAAACAGAGCACAAAAATTGCTCAATTGTTTAATGGTTACCTATCACAGGTGGCTCTGTGGATTTAAAGTGACCAATTGGGACTCAGGCTTTTAACTTAGTTCTCAGACTAGTAGGGTTGACAGGAAACTGAGATCTTAGAAGAAACTGGTTAATTTGCATAATTTCCTTGAAATTCAGGAACTTAATAGGGAGTGGCAGCACCTGCCTTTAGTAGGGGGTGGACTGCATTCCCCCACTGCCCAAGGAAATCCATTCTTTGTCCAAAGCCCAAAGTCCTCTTCCTGTTCACTGTTTATTTGTAATTTTTATCAATATGGCTGGTCACCCCGCTCTATCACAAGCCCTTCCACTAGCTAACTGCCTTACTCATAAGCTAACTAAATACACTATTTTCAGGAGGGCCTTCTGAGCTGTCTCTCAGGTACCACTCTCAGCTGGGGAGAAACAAGGGAAAGAAGAGGCACCAGGTTTAAAATTACTCTGTAGGAAACTGATGGTGGATACATTCGTCAGAGCCCGCAGGGCATTAGCACACCACCAAGAGTAAACCTTGATGTAAACTACAGATGGTGAGGGATCAGTGTTAACTTAGTGTTTCCAACAAGGCGGCACACTGATGCCCGATGTTGGTGGAGAGGGGATGGAGGGATGTGTGGTATTGTGGTATGTGGGAATTCTGTGAACCTAAAATTCTTTTCTGTTGTTCTTCTTTTTTTTTTTTTGTCTTGCTTTATTGTTCATGTTGACCTTGAACTCACCTATGTAGTCCAAGGTGACCTCAAATTCACACTGATCCTCCTGTTGGGGTAGGAGAGTGGGGTGTGGCAGAAACTGGCTGGGGAAGTAGGTGTGACCTGTTAATTCCAAGATGCAGGATAGATGCACAGAACAGTTCCTAAAGCCCTACATGTAGACTCCTTGCGAGAACAGCCTAGACCTGACATCAGCCTGAGGTGCGAGGTTCCAGTGCCACCTCTCAGGACCTGGATATAGACGTTCTCAAGAGATTTGGACACTATAAAATAAAGGAAGCTATGAGGAGCCGGTACTAGCATATCTTTCCATGATAGCCCGACCACATCTCTCAGACAGTACCTATTTTTATTTTCTTATTTTTACTTTTTCTTTGTTTGGCCCAAACTCGCTCTGCAGAGCCAGTTTCTCTCCCAGTCTCCATTTTGCGTTTTAAATTAACTTTGTCACTGCTTTTGGCTCGTTTTAGTTAATTCTTTGTTCAAGGCAGGAAGAATCTGGAATCTAACTCTAGAAGGAGGGGTGAGCAATCCAGAACCTGGTAACATTTATTTGGAATATAATTACCTGACAACACTGCCTCTGTGAGATTATAGGCTTGCGCCACCATGCTTGACCTAAAATTGTTTTTAAAATAAAGCCTACTTTTTAAAATACTAAAACATATATTAGTAAAAAGAACCATCACCATTTGATATTTTATGAACTTGATTCTTTCTGACATATGACCAAAAAAAAAAAAAAAAGTATTCCCTTAGAAAAACAGAGCATGTGTATCCAGTTACATACAAAAGAATTCTCCCCAAGAGTAGGGTCAGGTAGCAAAGGGAAATATATTTTGTTATATGGAAAAAAAAATTAGTGTTGAATAATGCAACATCACAAAACAAACAAAAGCCTTTGAATGCTTTTGCAAAAGTAAAGAAGACTTGCGTGAATTTGGTCCCATCATCATCCCTTTTTCCCATCAACATTTCAGGTTTGGTTTCTCACATTAAATAGAATCATAAAGTTTGCCAGTTCAAATACAAGAAAAACTTTTTTTGTGTTATAATTTATCATCCCTACTTTGTACAAGAAAAGCATTTCCTGAAATTTAGCTATCATTTTAATTTTCTAATTAATTTATGTATAATTTTTAAATTTCCTAATTAGCATTTTAAATTTTATACAGGAATGAAGTTTAGAGAATGAAGGAACCAGTATTCTTTAAAACAATCAGAGAGTAACAAACAACATCTATACCATCTTGCAGGAGAGTTACACCTGGAGTCTCACCACACACAGCTCCTGGAGGGGTCTGCTGCATACCCAGAGTCCAGGGTAAAGGGACACACTCCAGGTCCCTGATCATTCTCGGGCAAAGCCGCCGTAGTGGAGCCATCTCCATGTCGCGCCTAAGTGCCCTATTGCACACGCGGTTGACTTCTCCCATCTCAGAGCTGGCCAGTGAACCGCTCTGCGGAGGAGGTGGAGCCTCAATTTCAGATAAGCTGCTTCAGGAAATCACTAACTTGCCCAAGGTCTTACAGAAGGACAAGAGTGGGAACCATGACATTAAGCAGGTCTATGACCTGCCCTCTACCTGCAGGGAGGAAGTAAGTCTGAAAAGGGCAGACAGAACGGGGGAGGGGAGGGGAGGGCAAGTCATCCTGGCTCTCAGGCACAGGGAAGGTAGAGTAATTAGGCGATACACAAGTTCACAACCCCACCCCCACCCAGGCCTGCCATCCTTGCTCCAGATAAGAATGTAAAATCCTGGGCTGGGGATTTAGCTCAGTGATTAGAGTGCTTGCCTTGCAAGCACAAGGGCCTGAGTTCGATCCCCGGCACCACAAA
>PVJO010008350.1:0-76792 GCA_004026905.1 Hystrix cristata | reverse complement strand
CTCTCTCCTGTCTCTACAGGACAACTCTGCGAAGAGTAGAAATGTTTTCTAGTTAGTAATTTAAGGCAGAAGATTACAAATCTTGATCATAATGTATTCAATGTTACTGGTTTTTGTTTCTTTGATAAAGCCCCAAAATTTACATTTTCAGAAGTAGAAACTTTGTTTACATTAAAAATATATTTAATGTAATTTAATTTTAAAGTTAACTAGTCAAAGATTTAAAAATGAAAAAAAGTAAGTAAATTTAAAGGTTAGAAAGAGAGTATATGAGTTAATCTCTTACTCATCAAACAAGCATCACCAAACACTGTCAAGTTTGGTTAATCAAACTGCCATATAAACACATTATTTAGAGTTACAGAGACAATTATTAGACATTTTAAAATAGTGTTCAGAATTACTAATTCTTGGAAGAGGGGAATGGAGAGGGAGAAGGGAGAGAGAGACAGGAGAGAGAGAGAGAGAGAGAGAGGGAGAGAGAGAGGGAGAGGGAGAGAGTGCGAGCTGGGGGGCAGTGGTTATTCCAGCTCTCCGTAACAAAGAGTTTTGTTCATAGAACTCAGCACTGTCTTGGTGTTTACTCAAGTAGATCCAATTACACAGTACAGAGTAGAACCCAAATTACTCGACCATCTTCACCTCATGAAATTCCAGGGGAAGAGGAAAGGAATTAACAACAAAGATAGAACATTAAGCATCCAAACTACTATCATTTAGAGAATTTCCTTACCACCTTGGCAATTCACACACAAAACAGCCATTGTTAGCCAACAAAGTGAATGAATGTCACTTGACTTATCAAGAAACCCTTCACACAAGTATGTTTATAACTTGCGCAATTTTTTTTTTCCTTTTTAGAAGAAGAAAGCAGGAGGAATCAAATGCTCAAAACAGTCTTGAGGTAAAATTGTTAGTTAACGAGGTGTGCTGAATAGTTTCTCCAGCCACAGTGATAAACTGCTTCAGACATGCTGGCTGTTTCAAATGAGCCACACAATAGTGAAATAAAGATAGAAAAAGATGCTTTTGAATAAAATTTGGAGGACTCTGTTAACGCACTAAATGACATTTTGCACAGTTTCTTGATGGGACCATTTCAACATTTCTTAATTTCTACCACAATTTAACAGTTACAGCAGACCTAGTTTCACTGAAATTTGTTGTGAGGTTGGTAATGAATTAATTCTACCTCCACTTGATAGAGAATTAAAGAACTCATTCTGACTTAAAATAGCTGCAAATCCTATTATGTCTGACTATCAACATTTTTGTTTGTCCAAGAAATCTTTGTGAACCATTTTGCCCCTATGGCTGTGCAATTAACATCAAAGGAAAAAAAAATAACTCACTACTTCTCACCATACTAATCTATAAAACAAAAATATTAAAAATAATTATGTTCTTAAATATTTTTAAAATCATCATCTCAGGCAAATATGCGATGTTTTATGTAACACCAAAGAGTGAATTATAACATCTAAAATTGTATTACTATTTTAATTTATTCTCTCCCCATTTGCAGTAGAGTTGTAACTTTACTATTATACTAAAAATACATCATTTTAACAAATTCATATAAAGTCAAATGTGTTGTGATAATATGTAATTTAATAACTTCATAATTATATTCAGTAGCAATGCCTGAAATATATGTATTAATGCATCAAATTATTTTGTTTTGAAAATTTCTGCAAAGCATTGAGTTAAACAGTTTACAAATGGAAAGTAGACATTTATTGAAAATAAAATATATGCAAACAATTCATTATGTCTTTGTATATGCATGTTGCTTTTGACACAATCATTCTATTTACTTCTTTTTATGTGTAGGTCATAGCATCTCTGTAATGGATCTATTTCGTCCCACTAGTGAATCTAAGAAAGCACTTCTGAAACACTGTAACAAATCCCTAACAATTTGAGCACATCAATGCTATGAAATAGTTCCATCTCTAAATTAATAAAATCCATTTAATTTTTTTTTTTTTTTGTGGTGCCGGGGATCGAACTCAGGTCCTTGTGCTTGCAAGGCAAGCACTCTAATCACTGAGCTAAATCCTCAGCCCCAAATCCATTTAATTTTAAACATTTAAGAATATCCTATAATGTTAAATTTATTTTATTAATTAATACTGAATAACTCATCCTGTTTTGGATATTCTTTATTTCACATCTTATCAATTTGTACTTAAATGTTTCATCAACAACACTGTGACTGATAAAATATTCAGTGAATAATGATCTAACATTAGTACTCTATGTATGTTTAAGGGATTGTGTCTAGAGTTCACACTTTTTATACTTAACTGATTCATGTGCCAGAGAAAAATTCAGTCATTAAGTAATTACATTTTTACAGGGTAAATAGAATAAGACCAAAGTAACATAGATAACAAAAATAAATTTTCCTGATTTTGCAATACATTTTGTGTAACTATATGATTTTTATGGCAGTTCATGGGACAGGAAAAATTAAAAGTTCAAAATAAAACAAAATTAAAATATCACATACTAGCTCTAAGTTAAATATCCCATTTTTTTCCAAAATAACTGGAATTACAGTAACCACAGAAAACCTTCTGAAAATCTTTATCAGCTGGAGAGAAAGCTGCTGGTATTACCCTATTTAACCACAACACAAAGTTGTTCATTTTGTGGCTTAATTACATCCTTATTACAGAAAAAGGGAGCTGTTTAAAATCAGTTAGTATGCTTCGTATCTCCTACTCCCATTTTTGTCTACTATATCATTTCAATTCTATTCTTATCTTTCGAAATTATAGCTCTCTATGCCACTTTTCACCTGGATCCTTCCCTAGTTGTCATGGCAAATGTCCACCTCTACTAGAGCTACTAGAACGTATATTTTTCTACCTGGTATTATAGTTTGTACCAAAAAGCTATCTATCTATCTATCTATCTATCTATCTATCTATCTATCTATCTATCTATATATTGTATACACATACACATGTGTATATATATATAATATGTATATATTATATATATAATATATGTATATATTGTATACACATGCACATACACATATATATGTACATATATAGAGAGAGAGAGTGAGAGAAAGGAAGGAGAGGGATATAAAGCTTTTTGAGATATATGCCTTTTTGAGATATCTACTTTCCTTTGTCTAATATATTATGCCTTTTAAAATATAATTTAACGAATATTGACACAAGAGCAAAAAATAGAGAATTAAGATCTATCTACAAAAAGAATAACTCCTTCCTAATACTCCTGGTATACAGGACTCATCTGTACAATCATCTTCTAAAATTTTAAGGTTGTTTGAGACCTGAAAACAATGGAAATGGTTTATTGTGTCTTGGAAAAATATTTATCAGAATAACACAGTAACCTCCTATCCACTGAAAACACCTAAAATAGTCCAAAAATGTGCTTGAATTCTTAGTAAGTGCAGTAATCAGGGAAATATTGTATGCATTTTAAAGAAAAGGATTGAATGTAAGAGTTTCTACATCCTGAACCTTTTCACTAGAAACATGAGACCAGAGCTTCACTGAACAATAAAATTCATCTTTCCTAGAAGGCCGTCCTCTCTAATCTCTTTATGATGCACTAATTTACTGGACAATATACTTGAGAGATGATTGCTCTCATTCACCTTAATATATCCTATAATGAGAACTCATTACCAGTTAAAGAAGCCTCTTCAATTTGCAGACAGTTAATGTGTTCCTCAGATAATTTAGAAAACTCCCCATACCATATGAGTCTGTGTGTGTTTGTGTGTGAAATTGTACTCTGTTCCTTAGAAATCCATAATATTTGTTGCTATCCCCATGTATTTTCTCGTTCAAATAGCCTGGTCTGCTGTCTGTGAATGGTAGAGCAGAATGCAAATAATAATGTGTCTTGACAGGAAGTTCAAAAGAGCTTTTGTGGGATGGGTTGTAAAGATCCCAGATCATAGCAATGGCTTTAGCATTGTAAATGAGAAGTATGAGTCATACTTCTATTCCCTAGAGACAGATCTTTATTCCTGCCCTTCAGGTCCCTAAGAAGTATAGGTACATCCATGTTCAAGTTTTTGTTAAGAAGGCAGGTAAATAATATAAATTCTGGATAACTGATGATACAAATATAATGAAGATAAAAGATTCTCATTCCCTCTCCTGGTAAAGTTGAAATTCACAAAACCTGGGTCCCCTGCAACTCAATCTCCCAAGAAAGAGATAAATTTGAATAATAAAGTATGTCTCTTGGGAGATAGAGAGGAAATATAAAAAATGTAGTAGCACAAATCTGAACTGTTACTCGGGATTTAGTAAATTCAAACAAAGACCGGTCAGTGAGAATGTATGTTTCTCTCTGACCCTACAAATATCTATCTTGGTGTATAGCAGAAGGATTGAATAATTTGGGTATTGTCAGTTTAGTATCATAGATGGGAAAAATGACACAGAACACTGTATGTATGATATGATACATGTATGAGTCTGTGCGTGCGTGCGTGTGTGTGTGTGTGTGTGTGTGCGCGTGTGTGTGATTTTCAAATGAAAATGCCAACCAACTGACTTTTGTGTATCAATGGTTCTGGTTCTTACCACGGAGGCAAGGAAATTGTCAACGTATGTAAGACTGCAAAACATACTCGATATACGTGTTTATTACATGAAAACATATACTCTAAAGTAATGACTACACATTTAAAAATAAGAAAATCATCAGGCCAATCCTTGCCTGTTCACAGCTATTCTTCATGAGCCATACATGAACATGTTTGAAAGCTTTCTATGCCTTAAAGATTTAAAATCATTATGTTTCTGCACTGTTGATTTATTAATTTCCAATAAGACTGATTTATAAAATGATTCCATAGAGAAGAAAACAAAACATCTCCAAATCCTTATCATGCCACATCTATCAATCGGCGTCTTAGATTTGTATATATCCTGCAAATGCATAAAGAAAACACAGTATTCAAAATATAACCTCCTTTCCCTCTACATTTAGCTATTTTATTTTTCACATGGCAGACAAATGTTGCCTTCAAAGATTTGGGGCAACATTGTGACTTAGTCCAGATGTATTAAACCCTTTTCCGCAATGCTTTCTTTCAAACCATAAAGTAAAATGAGATGATGTTAATCTTGGAAGCAAAACAGGAAGTAAAAAGTAAGTTCTGGGTTGAACTTTGGAATCTTAGCTTCATCACGTTTTAGCTGTTCAGAGCATTTGATGTCCAGGTTTCTCCCTTGTGTTGGAATCAAAATATTAAACTTGCAGAAAAAAAAAATATGTGTAAGCTATTTTCCACTGATTTATGCATGGTATGTATTTTAAAATGTGAGAGGCAACGTTTTATTGGTGGAGAAAATAGATTCATAGCTAATAATAAAAGTGGTAAAGATTTGTAAAAATCTGACAAGTACCTATAATGGAGGAAAATAACTTTTAAATGTTGATGTAAAAATAAGCACAAAGGGGCGGAGGATTTAGCTCAGTGGTTAGAGTGTTTGTCTTACAAGCACAAGGCCCTGAGTTCGAGCTCCAGAACCGAAAAATAAAAAAAAGAACACCAAATCATACCTGCGGTGGGGAAATGGTACAAGGTAAACGGATGACTCTAAAAGAGCAACAGATAAATACTAAAGTATCTATCTAAAACTTTAGCCACCTTTTAGCCACTTTTTAAAGTGGATTTATTTAGATAGCTTGGATATTTTAATTTTTCAATATGATTCTCAGCATCATTTGTTATTAGAAAAGTGTAAAGTAAAATCATAATGAAATACCAGTATATAATCACTTGATTTGCTAAAATTAAAACTTATACTTATTATTATTTATTATCATATTTCAAAAGAACATAAGGATGAGGGATAACTGGAAATCTCATACTTGCCTAGTGGAAATTTAAAATGACATAATTGTTTTGTAAAAACAGTGTGAAAGTTATTGAAAATGTAGAGATACACCTATGATGTGCTACAGCTATTCAAGTCCCAGGAATTTATTTAAAATAAATTTCAGTATAAATCCATTTTAAGAGCTCTACACAAAGGTCCATCCACTTCACCTGCAATAGCCCAAACCTGGAAAAATAAAACTGGCTCTCAACAGATGAAAGCAAAAGCACTCATGCCACAGCGTGCTGGTGAGGAGGAATGTACTACTGACGTGTGTGGCAACACGGATGAGTCGCAAAGTAATTGTGATGAATATAGAAGCCAGATAAATAAGGCATATTATATAATTATATCTGCATAAAATTTTAGAAAATGCAAATATTAGAGTAAAAGAAAGTAGACTTTGTGACACATGGGGGTTAAACATTTTTAAGATGGCGCTCAAGAATCACAGTTATTTTTTGGTGATGTGTATAATCATCAAGACTATAAAGATAATTTCAGAGTTCATATGCTTATAAAATTTCGCATTTTAAATAGGTATTATTGCATATGAATTGTACTTCCACAAAGTTATAAAGAAGCAAAAAATAAATACAAAACTTGAAAACATTCTGCAAACATCCTTGATGAAGAGAAGTTACGGACATGTTAATTAAGCAGAGAGTGTCCAAATTACCACATACTTACAAAAACAAGTAACTACCTTAAACATATATACTATGGCGAAACAACAAAAACAGCCTAAAATTAAAATACTGAAATCATAAAGCTTTAAATTAATGGAGGTCTGAGAATATTTATTGCTAAGTACAGGAAGAAGACGTTCTTTTTGGGGGGCAGGTGCTGGGGATCAAACTCAGGGCCTTGCGCTTGCTAGGCAAGTGCTCTACCACTTGAGCTAAATCCCCAACCCTTCTTTTTTTTTTTTTTTCCTCTTAAATTCTACTTTTTCTGACCATATGAACAAAAATTTCCATTTTCAAAGAAAAAGAAAATGCTAGAAAGTGTAAAGGAAAAATAAAATGTGAAGTCTTACAAACTCTAATTAGCACCTTTCAGTTTTCTAGGGTTTTCTGCAGATATAGACATATTACAGTAATCTATATTTCATATAGACCATAAATACATTTTCCTTAAGACTTATCTAAAATTAGTTTTAATAGATTTGCGCTATCACATGCATTTTTTGCTGTACCATTATTTCTTTTCTTCAATATGTTCTCCTGTGTACATTTGTTCTACCCTCCTGAAATATAAAATACGTTTTTATGAGTATTTTTATACATAAATCTTTTTGTGTTTAATCCATACACAAATATTTTCAGTAAATAACTATATTTCCTGAATATATACCATAAATATATATGTAAGTGTTGCACTCATAAACGTATAAATACATGCTCCCTAATAAAAGCCACCATCATCTTTGCCTGAGCCACAGCAATAACCTGACAAGTCTTTCTGCCCTTGTCCCACCTCTGCCACTGAGTAGGCCATAGTGAGCTGTGTGCTACTCTGCGACCAGACTGATCTTTTAAATATATAAATCAGGCCACATCATTTGCAGGTTAAACTCTCAAAGTGCTTTCAGTGAAACTGCAGCAAAATACAGACATTTTCCTCTACATGATCTGATTTCAGCTTTTTTCTATAATCTCCTTTCTTTCCACTTTCCTCTTCTCCTACTCCACCCCACCCACCGCTGCAGGGATACAGACATCTCTCTCTGTTCTTAGAAAAAGAAGTTTAGTTCATGTCGCTCCCAAGACCTCGTACATGTTTGTCCTTAGCTTAGGAAGTTTTCCTTTATATCTTCTCATAATGAGCTTTCATCTTTCAGGTTTCAAATCAAATATTCATCCCACTGTCATCCCTAAACAATGCTGCATCTCTAGCAGATCACTGTTTGTCTTTATTAGAGTACTTACCAACACATGAACTTGCTGTGGCTACTTTAACTCATACTCTGCCCTCCACTGACAGGTAAGCTCCTTAAAGTCAAGGATTCAGTATGTTTTTTTGTTTGTTTGTTTGCTTGATTGATTTTATTTATTTATTTATTTTAACTCTGTAGTCTCAGCTGTGAGAAAAGCTCCTGACAAATACTAGGTTTCCAGAGAGGACCGATTAGTTTTCAGAACTGGAGGAGGATTTTGTGCATCTGGGACTCAGCCCTCCAAGGAGAGGCATGTTATGCAGCTGGTCCCATGCAGGAGATGCTACAGAATACATAATACTTAACATATATTTTGTTCAACTAATTCTCACGACTTCCTTAATAGACTTCACGTTTGTAAACATAATTTTCAAATAATATATTTTAATGTAATTTGTTAAGAGTTTTGAAGTTGCATACTATTTTTAAAATTTCCCACAGTTCACCACTTGTCTTACCACCATCCATTGACTAATTCTGTCTGACCTCACTACTAAAAGCACGTATTTATCATACAATAAATTCTAAGCAAGGCAGATAGTTTGAAGGGGAGAGAGAGAGAGAGAGAAAGAGAGGAAATGAGAAAGTGTTTTTTGAACTTCATTGCTCTATTTTCTGATATCCCAAATATGTACATTGTTTTTCTTTCGCACTAAATGACTCTACTCCAACTAGAAATCCGGCATCATCTCTAACTGAATCTTTCGCACTTTTCTGTCTTGACTATGTATTTATGAGTTTCCTGAATTCTTGTCTCACTAATTCTTTGTTCAGTCACTGTTGCCAAGAGTATTATTTATAAATCATGTTGACTTGTCATTTATAATATTGTAATGGCCTGCTTTTGTTCTTAAGAATATGTATTTAAGATGTCTGACCAAAGACTAGTATCATCCTACAGCTACCTATTAACACACCATCACCTTGTAACATACTTTTTTTTCTGACTGTATTTTAACTCCACAAGCTGGATCATTACAAAAAGTTCCCTTTATCCAGAAAGCTCTACTCACTCTTACACTTTGACTTGCTTCAGATCTTAGGTACATTGTCTTTCTGGAGGTAATTTACATTAATTATCCTGACTTGGTTGTACTGTATTATTATATAATGCTTTGTAGAATGTTGAAAGACTAATTTCTGCCTGAATTTTATTTTTAGTGCTGTGAAGGCTCACACGGTTCACCTGAGTTATGCTAGTTACTAAATAAATGTGTGTTCAGTGAACTAATGGTACATATTACATGTAATCAATTATTAGAAATGGATATGAATATATACACAATGGTCATTTTCTTTACAATATATATTTATAATACACACTTTTATGTTCAGTATATTTTAGTTCATTTATCATTAGAGAATTGATATTTTCTCTTACTACTATTGTGAAAGAGTTTCCATTTTATTTTCAAATGAGTTATGGTTTTTGGATTCTAACAATGTTTTAATTGAATTATCGTGGAGAGATATTTTTAAAAAAATATAATCAATTCTGCAAGCAGTAGTTATGGCTTTCCTATTTATTTCAAGTATTGGTTTGTTTATTACATTTTTCTTTTTTTTAGTTCTGTCTTTGAGCAAGTTATTTATTATTTTAGCTACAAATTTTTAGAAATATGTGTTATTTTTTCAGATCATTTTCCTTATTTGTACATGTGTAAAATACATAATGTTTACATTCTTTGTGGGAAGTTGGTACATGAATATAACTTACTACATTTTTCTTAATTGTTGTCTAAAACTACCAGAAGACATATGTAATGATAAGATGATTATGGGCATCCCTACAAACATCTTTAAAAATATGTTGGAGTAAACAAAAAATATTTGCTACACTAAAAAGTAGTTGAAAGAAATGGAACTGTTAAATTTCAATTTTACATTTACCTTGTCCCAAATACTTCTTTGTAATATGCTGCCAGGCTGCTCCTAGGAATATACTATACTTTTATTTTTTTTGGATTCCTACATCCATGAAATGAATTTCCTTTCCTTTTTTCTAGGTGATATATGCAGGATAGTTCACTGTTTGTGATGGAATTCTGTAAGTTTCATTATGGCCAAGGCTTCTGGAATGAGGCTATCAGATTTGAACCTTGATCCTTGCCTTACTCCTTCTATGACTGAGGTAGGTAATTCAGTTTTTCTGTGACTCATTTCCTCACTTGTAAAATAATATGAGAACAAAGACTATTAGTACACAAAAGTACTAAAAGTTCTTAAAGACTCTGAGCTATTATTTAGGATTCTAATATACAATTACACGCACAAAAATATAGCATATTGAATATAAAATTATGACACAAGAAAGTCAACATTTTTGTCATTTAGAATTAAATTCAAACCTACTGAATGTATTATTTTCTATTTTCACTTACTCAGTGGTGTCTTAATACAATTTAATGGGATTATAAACCAAATTTTCATATTAAAAACATAAATTTAATACAACTTCTGCCTGTTTTTTCTAAGGACAAACTTTAAAACTGCAAATTAGTCAACAAACTCTGGAAATGATTCTTATTTAATTTTAGCTGCTCAGGGATATGAACAAAAATTAAAATTTATCCCTCAAATAATAAATTGGAAAATGAGTGAGAAAGACGTGTCATTTTAATTTTCATATAAGATTAGCCACTAAAGGAATACATGGAAAAACAAGATCTAATAGTTGAGAATAGCTGCCCTGGAAATCCCTCATCCTAAGTGATAATCTCTAAATATGTGAGATTTCCTCCAAATCTAATCAGTATGACTAGTACACCCTCATAGAGTAAATAAATAAATAAATTAATAAATTTAGAAAAACTTGTGTTAATCTCCATATATTACTTTTCAAAAATTTTCTGTTTTGAAAGCAGCTTGTTGCACATTTATGCCAAGCCGTAAAGTCAAGTATGAGTGAATGTTCCACTACATTGAAAACAATGGCATAATCTTCATAGTAATAAATGGCTTGTTGGTCTATTTTTTATTTATGCATTTATTTTTTGGGTGTAGAGGATTGAAGTCAAGGCTTTGAGTTTGCTGGGTGCCTGTTGGTTTAAACCTATGTCTACCATGTGGGTCATTGAGAACTGGCACAAGTCTCATTAAAAAGCATAAATCTATCTATCTTTGATCTATCTAATTGTTTTGAAAATTAAAAGAACCAAGTCAATTACTGTATATAGATATGTGGGAGTAGATCTTAGATAAAACATCTGGTTTAAAAATATTAAATCAATATTATATTCTACACATATTTATTTATTCAATAATAAACATGCTCATGAAGATTTGCTTTTTTAGTCAGGTTTACAGGAGACATAGAGTAGTATATCAGAATAAGTTTTCTGGTCCTGTTACCAGTAAGCAAAGTCTAGTGACAAGGGGGCATACTCTCGTGAGAGTATCAGCAGGGAATTTCTCAGAATTAAGGACTTTAATACTGGTGTGGGCTTTGGTGTATTGTGAGCAGCATGGAAGATATTGTCTAAGAGATATTACATGAGCCTAATTTGGGAGGAAAAAATGGGATTACAGCATTTCACACACACACAAAAAAAATGTATTTTGTTTTTCCCAACCTTCTTATGAGAAGATATTACCTATGTGGTGGTTTGGTACATGATAGAAAATTACCATTAGGTTTTTTTTTTTTAAGAAACCTTAAAATTATAAGGGTTATTTTAAATACTAGAAAATGATAATTCTAGAATTTGGGAAGTTTGAAAAGCAAAACTTGTGAACTCACCTAATAAATATGCTATTAAAACTTCTCTGTTCCGCAGTTGATATTGAGCGTACACATTCTTGTCAAAGGTATATGAGACATTTATAATTATTGTTTTTGAATTACAGAGAAAGTTTCACCCAGCCAAAAAATACCAGTTCCACATAAAACATTCCTTGACCACAATATAACATTATTGTCTTAGTTTTCTCATTGCTGAGACAAAATACCTGACATCTAAAATTAAAGAAGGGAAGGTGATTGTAACTCACAGTTTCTGGAGGTTTCAGTTCATAATTGGCTGGTAATTCAGTTTTTCTGTGAAAGGCAGGGTGGCATGGTAGGACAGAAACAGTTCATGGCAGACAGAAGGCAGCAGGGCAGCAAGCAGCAAGCAATGACAGTAACCCTGTTTTTGGTCTTTGTATTTTATCCAGGCTGTACATCCCTAAGGCAGGTAGCCCTCACACCCAGGGTGGGCCTTTCCATTATCCACTCTCAAAACTATGCCAAACTAATCAGTGGACTAATTTAGTAATCACGTTCCCTTTATTCCAGCATCACACACTTAATCTCAACATCACACATCCTAGATCAAGTTAACTCTGCAAATCACAATCTATGACCTCACGAGACCTTGGGGGTACATCTAGACACAAGCCATAATAACTATCAACTCAATATACGCTCTTAAACAATTCTATTCAGGAAGAAGGAAAATGGAGATGAACAAAATAGACATTTCTGTGACTGCACCCCCTTTCTTGCTGCCATTATTATTGTTATTTACCACTGGGAATTGAGCCCAGGGCAGTCACACTGAGCTACATATCTATCCTCTAAAAAAATTAAGTGAGATAGTCTCACAAGTCACTAAGTTGAGCAGACTTTGGTCAAATTTGTGACCCTCTTTCCTCAACCTCTGAGGATACTGGAATCATAGGATGCAGCACTGTACTTGGCTGACTCTCTCTCTTTTTTAATGAACTCATTTTCCAGCCATCCAACAACTTCTACTTTCAACTCATTGGTCATACAACTACTAAATTTGGTAAATATTATTTTTATTTATTTGAATTACTCTTAGTAAGCAAGAGGAAGAGACTAGATTAGATAGGAAACCAATGGTTTCAGATGAAGGTGGACACCAAAAACAATTAGTCAATCTCGACAGAGTGATAACTTACACTTTTTTGAGAAAAATTGTATTCTTAAAGAAACAAGCTACATATAATTGCCTTTTAAATGAAAACCCATATACGTTATTTTTACTTTAGAAACATATATTCCTTTAATATAAGTATCCAATTTAGTTTAGAAAGTCAAATATACTTTCAGTATATATATTCTCCTGAGACATGTTAGATGGTGTGCAATGGAGAAAAATGGTAAGGGATTTCTAATAAGAGATTTGGATTTGAGTACAGACCCTGTATTTACTAATTACACGGTCTTAAATAACTATCTGATCAGCAGTTTCTTCACCTACAAAATTGGAGTAATTATGGGTATACTCACAGGACCCTTAAAGGATTAAGAAGAAAATATTTGAGAAGCGTTTAAAAAAATCTACTTCTACATGCTTATTTTAAACTTTATCCTTTACTTCTACTTTGTTTTCCTCTTTGTCCATTTATAAAGCACAGTGCTGACTTATGCAGCCCAATTAATGTAATACATAACCTCATTTTCATCCAAAGCTCTACCTTGATTTCACTTACACATTAGAAACACGCTAGTGTGATTTCCTGGGCAGAAGCAAGAGGGGAGGCAAACCTATAGGAGTGTGTTGAACAGGCTGCCTCTCACCAAGCATCTGGGCCTGCACAGCTTCAGTGCCGAAGTGGAGAGATCAAAAGCGCAGTGGATGGCCTTTCTCTGGATGACTTCCCCAGATGCTTAAGGTTTTCGGAACAGATGTTTCAGTGCAGGCACAGCAGGCCTCCCACTCTACCTCTTCCGAACATGGATGCTTTGCAATGTCCCGAATGAATTTTTTTCCCTTACAAATAGGCCTATGGATTAGGTATGGCAATTAGCACTGCTCTATAGACTCAGAGAAGGAAAGAAATTAGTCTGAAATTAAAAGAAAACATGCTGTACATTAGTGAAACATATGATATAAATTAAGAAGACTTACAAATGATGGAGCTGGAAGGGACCTTTGAGACTGTGTAGAGCGTTATTCTCATTTCACAGATGAGGAATCTGGTGATGTATTCTGTTAGGCCACCATCTCTGAAACTGCTAAATATGGGGGAAAAACAAAGCTTATTTTGCACTCATTTTGTCTTTGGCTATATTTTGTAATACATCTATTTCAGCATAAAGCAGATTTGTAAATTTATTCCCTAAATAAGAATTATTTTATAATCTATAATGCTCCCATATTTTAATATATTATAGTTACCGTTTCTGAATGCTTTGTTTTTAATACAGTGTTTATGATTTTTTTAAATGCAGATCTTGCTTAGATTCTGATCACCTTTTTTCCCCCCTGCTGGGAATTGAACCCAGGTCTTGTGCTTGCTAGGCAAGCACTCTACCACCGAGCTAAATCCCTAACCCTTCAGTATTATTTTTTAATGCAAATCTACTATACCAAAGTGAAAGACACTCTCTTAAATATTAGTTCATTCATTAATATGACCATCCAGTGAATATTTACAAAATGCTTCTGATTCTTCTTTCATTATACCAGATGTTGAAGATACAAATATAGAGCAATGCCTCAAATTCTACTTTGTCTAAATTTGAATTTTGTCTTCATTACCATCTAAATATCACACATTCAGCAAGTTATTTAACTCTATGACCTTTAGTTTTTTTATTCCATAAAATGTCTATAATAACATTATCTTCCTTACAGGAGTTTATGAGGATTAAATGAGGTCACTTATGCAGTTTTAGCTCACTGCCTGGCAGTTACTAATCACTGGATAAGCATACATGCATTATGCACAGCACTAAATATTTCCATGTTTAACAAGATTCACTGACATTAAACCACTACACCAAAAATAAGATCTGAGAAAAATCTGCACTTGTCTTAGTAGGACTACAAAAAGTTAGCCCAAATCTATGGTTGGAGGATAAAGTTAGTGTTCTCTGAGAGGTTAATTCTTGAGTTAACTTTTATAGATTTTTTCTTATTTATCTGTAGTCATTTCAGGAGCAACACAGACTATGAAGTGACTATTCCAGGTAGAGTAATATATTTGAATTTTAGAATAATTGCTTTAATAATGACATGGAAAATGACTTGAATTTTTTTCTGTAGTCAGATATTACCAAGGTAGAATATTACTGGATTTGTCCAAAATTACATGGCTCTATATGTTTTTTGCCTGGATCATTATTTCTTTTTTTAATATTTTATTTTAATGGTATATTTTAGATGTACATAGTGATAACATTCATCATAGCAGATTTGTACCTGTACATGATATATCTTGCTGCTTCTTTTTTCCCATACCCCTCCCCTCCCTTCATCCCCTACTCCCTCCTCATTTGCAAAATCTTTGTTTCCATTTTTTCTTTCTATTTCTTATTTCTCTTGTCCCTCTGGATCATTAGTTCTTAAGGTATATTTGCAGTAAGCAATCACAAGGGATGAGAGGATTTCTCTCAACACAAAAGGAAGCAGCAATTCATTTACTGTAAAAGTTGAGAATTCTGTCAGCTCAGTGTTCATTGGCATTAGTAAGACACATTACAGGTGTATACATCCATCATCTATCGTGGGCACCATGTCGACTTCATGGAACTCGGAGACACGAGGAAGCAGTGAGAACATCACACTGACATTCAGGCTACTGATTTTGCTATAAATAATAAAATGTTTTGCCTCTAACCTGAGAGAGTGGTACCTTCATTCACTGCTCATGATAAGATAAGGGCAAAATTTGTACCTGTCCCTATATATCTAACAACCCAGAAGACACGTAGAATACATATCACACACCTTAATGATCTTGAAACAACAACAGGGCCTAGACAGAAGTGTGTTCTTCTGGGCCAAACATATGGCACAGTTATGTAGTTAAAATACCACTTACTTTGTTGAAGATAATTCCATTTAAATTTATATGGATTATTTTCCAAAGCTATAGAACTACTATGTATAATTCAAATCTTCCATGGTAAGTATCAATATTTTATTTTACTTTTGTTGAAAATTGAGTTTTTCTTTAAGCTTATGTAAACTATAGTTGCTAAGTGATAATTAATAATCTAGGCTGGTTAAATTAGAATATTTAGTATCTTATAGAAAATTAAATGAAAAGCTATATTTGGCCTACTTTCTAGAAAAAATGTTTTCTTTGCAAGCAAAATAAATTCAATTTGATTTCACACTGGAACACAATAAAAGAACATCATTTTAGAGTCCACACAAATTTGTTCCAAAAATAATATTTCTGTTAAGAATGAGTTGTGAAGATAAATAAATTGAGTTAACTAGAAAAACCCAAGAAACTTGCATATTTTTTCAATGGAGAATCTTTATATCATCGATGGCACTTAGGCAACAAATATTAAATAGTCACATTTTTAAAGAAAAAATCTGATGCCTTTTGCAGAAACAAAAGGAACAAGTAATTTCACATCTCATTCCCTTCCTATGCAAGGGAATATGCCTTTAAAATAAATGTACTAATGTGATTTGCACTGAACTTTCTACCCTTTGATTCTTTACCTGGTGCTTTACAGGGCCTAAAAGCCTCAAAGCTCTGGTTTGATTGGTGCCCAAACATAAATCAGAAAGCCCTGAGTTTGATCTGAAATCCATAAAATCAAAAGTTTGCCCGGCCACAAATCCTACATTTTACCATCTAACTGTGAATTGCAGTAGGAACTAAAGTATCACTTTTATTCCTTTCATCCAACATTTTGAAGGACATTCGAGGACTTGATTTATGGCTTTGAGGAAGTGAGTCTGGATGTTAACAAAGAAGAATTTAAACACCCAGTTGCATATGTTCCTTCAAAGACTTACCTGCAGTACCTAGGGCCCTTGTTGAGCTTTTTTATTAAACAGTTATGCCTAGAATATATTGCCTACAGAGAAGAATTCTTTTCAGTCTAAATTTTTCACCAATGTGGCTTTAGCAAAATTGCTCTGAATTCTCACATTCATGTATCTCATATGACTTATATTACCTAAAAAGTGAATTGCTATTATATTTTATTTAACTCTCAAATTTATAATCAGGTATCTAAAATGTTGATGCATGAGAAGAATGCAACTCACAAGCATTTGTACATACCAAGTCTTCCTAACAAGAAAGCAACATTTTTGTCAGTGCTGGGTGAAATATAGTATTGCGGAGTGAAATACAGTATTTCAGTATATAAATCAGGGAGCTCAGAAATAATCTTACAATTGAAATTAGAAAAGTATGCGCACATATTCTGTCACCTACTAAATTAACGAGCCAATGAGAGCTTAGTTGTTGGAAAAACAGCTTTGTGAATTTTCTCTTTGGAAAATTTTATCCAAAAGTGTCTTATCAGTTGACCAAAATATTCGAAACAGATTCTAATATTCATTGACATCTAGTTCCTTTTTCTATATCTTTTTTTTAAAATTCATTCAATTAGTTTCAATTGACTCCTCGCCTGAAGTATATGAATTGGAGCTGACAAAAAGCAAAGATACTGAGTGGAAGGGAGTGGCACTGGGGGTGACGACACACAGGCAGACCTACGAGCCAAGCTGCAGCCTCGGAAGATCCCACTAAAAATGGGCCTAAACCATAAACATGCATCTGTTTGGCAACAGCTGTCTGTCAGTGTCCTAAGTTGAGAACAATAATTGACGGGGAGAGATATATTAGAATTGCCAGATACTGAAATATCTGTGTCTGACTTTTAATAGTAATTTTTAAAACTTCCTCCCAACTGCAATGAATATTTAAAAAGCCCATCGCTTTCTTCTGTTTTGCAACAAAATATTTGCATCAAGTTTCCTGTAATGCGAATTAATGCTAAGTATTCAATATGAAAAGTGGTGTGACATTCATTTTCAAATTTCATGCCTCACGTCACATCACCTCTCTCCTTACTAAATTACATTTGGTCACACTTTAACCACACAAGATGATGCAGCAGAGTTATATCTGGAAGAAGAACAAGTAGGTTGAAAGGTGCAGAAGTGTAATGCAAAATGATTAGAATTTGTTTATAACTCTCCAGTTAAAAAAAAAAAATCTATGCTCCACAAGCCAAAGTATTCTTAAAGCTAATGAAGCTCACATTGTTCAAAGGACAGCGTCTTTAAGACTATATTTATATTCACATTGAGAATTAATTCATTTCTTTCAATTCTGCAATATTATAATTTTTTATATATATTAGATTTATTGCATTATCATTAGTTTGTAAAATGCAAAAGAATGCATGATGTTGTCTTCTACAAGATCTTAAACTGATAAGGAAAAACATTCTGGCATGATTCAGCTATGAGCGATGAACAGAAGTTAAAACGTTGTAGTGGCTTGTGGTAAATGTTTAGATGCCATTGATTGAGTGAGGAATTGCTTGGTATTTGCTGTGGTCAAAACACTCCTTGATATCTGGCAGTATAAATGTTGTAATCATAATTTTACAGGTAAGAAAGCTAAGTCTGAGAGAAGCCTTTATATTCTCAGGCTATATTAGTAGTAAACAGAAATCTGGAACTTTTCCAGACATGTCTGGTTTGGGTGTACATGCCTGTGCTACATTCCCCACATCGTCCCTGTCATAACTGATTGCCTATTTTTAGAAAGTTAAAGTTCAATGATGAAGACAGAGATATGAGTTAAAATTAAATACAGTACATATATACAATTATAATTTTGTAGAACTGGGCACACATACATAAAACCCACTAACAAAATGAAAAGAATGTTTACTGTAGTTATTGGGAGTGCAATCGCTAGGTCGCATCTGCTTTGATTCCGAATCCAAATTCTCCCTCTTCTTCACTACACAGAACCATAAAGTCGGTTTCCTCGTCTATAAAGTTAGCTTTATAATTCCTACTTGATAAAATTTTATGAGGCTTAAATATGATAATCCATGTAATGCTAGCATAATGGCTGAGGCGGACTAAAGGATCCCATTACACATTACACACTTATCTCTGTGGTCTACATATGATCTGGAGATTTTAGGCAAAACCTGGAAAGAGAGAAGAAAAGGATGTCTGGCTGAGGGAATAGTATTGCAAGTGCATAAAGTCAGCCATGAAACAATGTGCTTGGAGATTATGACTGGTATGACCAGAATGCCAAGCACAATGTCATGGAAAGAGAAGATGATACTGAATTTCATTTTAGTGCTTATGTGGGATGTGTGTCTTGCTATATTGTGTAGCTTATTGCATGCCTGCTTTTATAAAACTTTGTTATACATTCAAACATTCCACCATGAGCAAGGGACGAGGGATAGACCTGGGAATGGATTTGGCATTTGATGCCAGAAATCGAAGCATGTGTAACAATAAAGAAGGAGCCCTGGTCGAGACAAAGGACACATGGAGTTAAGAGTCTTTCGGGTAGCAGTAATGCTTCACTTTAAAATATCAAGAAAAACTAAAACTAAAATTCTCAAAAAGAGTGAGAGGTAATGTCACACAACAAATCTGGATTAAAAAGAGGTATTCATTAAGGTCATTTGTTTTCAAACAATATCAATCATCTCTGCATAATGCAATCCAAAAAGAAATCAGTGGAAAGGATTGAGCAGAAATTTCAAAAGTTAGATCAAAGTCTAGAAAGTCTGGCTTAATAAAGATTAGTAATCATAGCCATTCCTGGTTTATGTTAAATAAAATGCCGAGTGTGGGGGTGCATGCCTGCAATCCCAGAATCTGCGAGCCTGAGGCAGGGAGATCCTGAGTTCAAAACTAGGCTGGGCTAAGTAGTGAAACCTCATCTCAGAACAAAACATAAAAATGGTGCACACGAGCACACACACACACACACACACAGGCACACACACACATCTAATTTTCAGTTTTATCACAGTACAATTCTCAACTGAGTTCCAAACAATTATTTGGCTTAGCTGTCTCAAGATCTTGATTCCACAGGAAAGAGAAATCAATCTATGGATCCCGTGCAACTTTATGCAGAAACGCAGGACTTGACTAATATTCCAGGCTGGTTGAATTTAAAGGCCGGTTGGTGACTTCCCTAAAAGGAAACTGGGATTGGGCTTTATTGAGAAAAGAAAAGACACCAAGAAACAAATAGAACGGAGGGGAGAAAGAAAAGGAAGGAAGGAAAGAAAGAATTTAAGACCTTTTGATCAAGCCTTTAGAATCGGATGATCAGTTGGGTAGTGAGCCGAAGTGAGAGAAAATCTGAAAAACGGGGAGCTTCTAGTGATCAATGCAAGTCATTCAAGCAGCTTGCTCCTTAAACTCGGTGATGTGTGTTTGTGCACAGGGGAAGAGAAGGGAGAAAAAAAATACATCTATTTTCTTGACTTCATGAGTTCAACATGGATAAACGGTTTCACAATTGGTTTTGCCTCTAAATTTGGACCCGCATCCTGGACATAGCAAGCACTTAAATATTGGGGGAAGGAATGAATTAGTGGATGAAAAATTTCTGGTTTTTTTTTTTTTTTCTATATCAAGTCTTCAGGATAGATTATGAGAAATAAGAGTTTATAAACATTTTGGAACTCTGGACAAAATAAAAGTTGTTCCAAGTTGAAAATAATCCTCAACAACAACAAAAACCTGTGACACAGTTTAAATGTATTTCTGAATTTCTTAAAGTCAGCTAATTCTGCCCCCTAAACAAACACAAGTTAGCAGGTACGCTAAGCATATAATAACACAGATCTAGTATAAAGCAATATAAGATTTTTCCCCATAGTCAAAAACCGTGTGTGTTTGTGTGTTTTGAAAGTGGAGACTTTCTTTTTTTTTTTTTTTAAGTCATTTTGATGCAGAAACATTAATAGCCGCTTGTCAACAGCGGTAGCAGACCAAGTAGACAAATTTTCACCTGAGAATGTGGAGGGTTGCCAAAGGATTTCACCAACAAATTCATGTGGAAAGTTTTGGTGAAGGCATTTTTATATAGTTTTTATTATTAAAGATTTTGAATGATAATATCCGAAAAGATTTATGGGGACTAAGTTTTAGATGCATCATTTAAATACCATATGCAGAACTTATATATAAAGGCTAAAAGTGTAAATTTGTTTAAAATAGACATTATGAGTTCCATCCTACAGATAAAAACAATTGCTGAGGAGCAGCTGAACAATGTTCATGAGCACACAAATTTGATAAGGAAAAACTGAGATTTCACTCATATCCTTTGACCTTTCCTGTGCACAAACATAAAATGTAACACTAATCTGCACACTTTTAGAAAGCCTTGTTATTAAATAGATCTTATAAGAGAAATCATCCTTTAGTTCTATCATCCCATGTAAATAGTAAAAAAGTGAAAATAAAAGTGACCACTGGTTGCCAGGAAACAATATAAATTTATTTTTTTTTTATTTTTTTAAGACAGGGTCTTCCTATGTAGTCTAGGCCAGCCATGAACTCATTATTTAGCTAAGTCTGGATTCAAATTTACAGTCCTCCTGCCTCAGCCTCCTAACTGTTTAGGATTACAGGTTTGTGTCATAGTGGCCAGCAAAATTGATGTATTCTTATTCATCTTTTAGGCCTTATTTAAGGGTAGCTGGAGAAAAATCACAGAAATTTTTCAGATATTTCCGGATTCTTCTGAGAGGTGAATGCAATATATTAAGAGCATTAAAAACTGACAAATTTTATCAGCCAGAAGTCCAGCCTATTGATAGTAATCCATGCTTCCTAGTCGGCGTGAAGCATTACTTAAGATTGCAAGGTGGAATTGGGTAGTATTCATTCAATACTTCAGAATAAACAACAATGTCCTAACAAATGAAATCTCATCAGAAATGTAGTTTAAATTTGTGAGTTCTAAATACATTTACTTCTTCAGGCATCTGCTCTAAATAAGACTTTATATACAGTTTTAATAAACACACTACAATGAAATTGTGGCTTATTTAGTTAATTTGAGAAAACAGTGAACAAAATTTCTTCTTTAAAAAGAGAAAAAAGGGGCTGAGGATTTAGCTCAGTGGTTAGCATGCTTGCCTTGTAAGCACAAGGCCCTGAGTTCAATCCCCAGCAACAACAACAACAACAAAAAGGTAAAAAAGAGAAAAAAGGTAGATCATCTCTATTAGGGATGTGTTAGAAAAGATAGAGCTGTGGCTTGGTGAAGAGGACATTAAAGCGAGACTCAGACGCCTTGGCTTTGAGTTCCACTCTTCCGCTTAGCTGATTTTCGTGAACAAAAGAAACCTCACTCTAAACCTTTCTTCCTTTCCTCAAAGAAAAATGGAGATAGAAATACATTCCTTACAGAAAAGTTCTTAACCCTAAATTTGAAAACTGATAGGTTATTGATATGTATGGATATATTTTTAAGGATCAAATATTCTCTAAAATTTTATTCCTCTTTCAAAACATACTCTAACAGTTCAAGAATTACTGAATTAGAGGGTTTCAACATACTTATAAGAAATAGACATGAATGAAATGACTACACTACAGTTCAGTGAGTGATTGATTCTTAAATATGAGCCTGAATTAAAGGAAAAACTGTCAGACGCTGCCCTTCGGTAATTCTACACATTCAAATAACCAAGGGTGCTGAAGCCTATATGGCACACATGCATTTTGCTACTCATTTTCTCCTTTCTATTTCAAATATGCCTTCTCATTATGCTATTCTTTGAATGTAAGGACATGTCATTTTTCTATTTATCCTGAAGAACAGACATGTTTGTTCATAAATACCATAAGAATAAATGGAAACCAGTCACTGCAGGTGATACAATACAACTAAGATGGCAATTTCATGTTTTGCAAAGCAACAGCGTGGCTCTGTATGAAGTCATTATTTATAAGCATGTAAATATAAAAAGTTGGATTAAATGCAGTAAAACTCTCTTAAATTCAGGACCACTGAACATTTCTGTTAGTTAAAATACCATATGACTTTAAACAGCTTTTTTCTCATCATTTCTATTTTTAGCAGGATTTTTGTTATTGACAAATGATTTTTTGTGTGATGTTATTTTGAAGAAAGCATCTATCATTATTTACCATAAATAAAATGTACAGGAAACAATTTGCATACTAAGTTAATAGATTTCTCCTTAAAAACCCAAATATAAAGAAGTGTCCATAACTAGTCCATATTCTAAAGGTAGATCTCGAAAGAAAACTAAATGTTTTTAAAACTTATTGCCTAATAAATATATTTTGGTGCCCAGAATGTGGCATGTATAATTCTAGTCAGCGGGTACACACATACCGGTAAATCCCACTTGTCTATTGAATCTCGCCGACTGAACCAAAGCACACATACAAGGAAAGATCAAATAGCGGTAAGCGCTGAAGGGGAAACAGACAGAGGCACTGTCGAGAGAGAAGTGACCTGTGTCTGAGCAGAGAGCCTTGAGGGGGACCTCTGCAGTCACCGGAATCCTACTTCACGGCTAAGCAGTGCCATGAAAATTGCAAAGGCTTTACTCTGTTTTGAGGTTGACATTGCTATGGACTATTATGCATTTTGCTTTCTTGAGTCTCTGTGATAATGATCAGAAAGAATAGCCTAAATTGCTTGGATTCGCAGGTAATTAAATGACTCTCCACCTCACTTTGAGCTATGAATGAAGATTGCACAATATATCTTGTCTAATAAGGCAGAAAAACAGTAGTAATACACTATTACAGTCTTTCATTTTTTTATCACACAGATTAGTGCTAGAAAGAAGCTTGAAAAAAATACTTAAAGGGATAACATCCACTTTTAAAGCAGTTTTGTAGGTTGTCAATTTATCGGGCATTCTCCCCCATTGCTCAATGGTCACAAATTAGGTGATGGTCTGTGGATATATACTACACAATGGTTACTGTAGGTGAAATGGTTAGTTCAGGATATAATTTTTTCTTTGAGAAATAAAGTACTTAGAAGGTCTAATTGTTTCAAAATCACTAAATTACATTAGTGGTATTATTCTCTTTAACACTAAGAAAGCGAACATTTGAAAATATTTTGCCTCAAATTATTGAAAGCTTCTTTGCCTTATTAAAGCTATTCATCTGCTATTTTTCAATAAGTGTACATTATAAAGCCATTCATCGTATTTCAGAATATATTTTTAGACGGACCCATATTCTGAAATCTAAACTCTAATACTTAAAGACTGGGTATCTTAAATATGGAATATTTAAAAAATATTTCTTTCATAATGACTAGCATAAATTTACTAAGAAATGAATTATCTTACGAGCATGTTACTGATTTCCAACCTAAATTGGTATTGTGCCTCATAGACTAGTTGTTTATAGAGTAAGTCACCAAACACAAGCACCAGACTTTCATTTGAGCAAGTTTTGACCTTGGAAGCAGAAACTTTCCATGGGGGACAAGACAGAAGGAGTGTTGTCCCTAACACTAGGAAGCAAGAGATAGGGCTTTTGGGGTAACTTCTTCCAGTTAGAAAATGTTTTAATCGTGACAGCGTTGGTTTTTCTGTTGTCATTACTGCATTTGGCCAAACATAAATTTTAACAATTCCACTTCCTATCATGAAATGTCCATGATGAATTGTATAGGGAAAAAGAAAGGATATAAATAGTATGATGCTAATTATGAAGGAAATATATGATAATAATAATTAGAAAGAAAATGAGGAGGAGAATGTTAAGTATGAAGACTAGAAAAAGACTGGCTAGAATGTATTAAATATTCATCTGAGAATTTGTCTTGGATAGAGATTAAAACAAACTAAATTTTTTTTTTAATTTTGCATTTTCCCCATGAAATACTGTCTTAATACTTTCACTGTTAGAAAATCACTATTACTAAAAGTTTTAATACTTGACTATGCTGAGAAAGGGAAAGTCCATTGTTCTTTCCCTCCCAGTTCCTGCAAGAGGCCTGTGCACTGGCTTCCTTATTTTCTGTGATACTCTGTCGATGAGACTTATTCCTACTGACCATGATCATAGAACGAGACGTCCAAAGGGCAACCAAGAGTCATTAGAAACACTGAGCGATTAGAGAAACCTATGCTGTCATCACACTGAGTTACCACCATCACCATCTAGATTAAAATTCCTTCAATGAAATGAGTAAAAGATTTCATAATTTCAGGAGTTAAATGTCACTTTGCAGAGAAAATAGCAGTGAAAAAAGTAAAATAGAGTTTTAAGTACAAACATATGCGTACAGTACAAAAGAAATTCTTAATGTTTTGCCGTGAATATTGCAGCTATTACTACGAAAGAAGTTCAGTGCGGTGGAATCACAAGGGCTTCATCTCGTTGCTTCCATAAGTGTGCAGAGCGTGTATTTATTATTATCACTTTTAACAGGGTACATTTGAAACTGAGTTACATTATCCGTCTAAGGAGTCCCAAGGAAAGGGGATTTTTTGAAACTTTTTATTTGAATGACTTTTCTCCTAATTTTAATCTTCGGTGTTATGTGCCATTAACAAAATTTTGTCACCAAACTTTTGGCGTTATGTTCATAAGTAAAATGATACGAATTTATCTTAACATATCACCTATAGATTTTCTGTGTAGTAAATATGTTTATGTAAATTTGAATTTTTCGGCTGCATTGAAATTATTTCTGTCAGCTAGAATCACATGCCAAAGTGTATGTAAAATGTATATTTGGGAGATTGAGGATTTAGTTCAGTGGTAGAGCACTTGCCTAACAAGTGCAAGGCCCTAGTATGATCCCCAGCACCCTCCAAATCTATATTTGAGGACATTTCCTCTTAATTGGAGTAAGTGCTTTAGTATTTAAATCAAAGTTCGCCATTTCCTAAAACGATGTGACCATTTAGATAACAGTATGTTTTTAATAATTGATAATGTAAATATTATAAGAAAAGTAATTTTTCTTTGCTAATGTTAAGCTAACTCATCTTTGTATAGAATTACTATTCCTTTGTGTTATTTGGTTTTCATGTTTCTTTCACTTGCCTTTGTAGTATCAGTCTGTTACTGTTTTCCAAGAGATCATATTGCTTCAGTATGTAAAGATTTTTATCATGCACTGACATTGTGAAATACTTTGTGTTTTCTCTTTGGTCTTTTATTTTTGGTTGTACAGAAGTTATGTTTTGAAATACAGTTATTTTCTATCAAAAAAAAGATATGAAAATAGTGACAGAGATGCAAACTTTGACCACTGAAGGAATATTTCAGTAAAGAAGACATTGGGTGTCTTTGTTTCTCTGCTATGTGTTGAATCACGTCCCTGATGAAGTTCGTATGTTGAAGTCCTGACCCCAAGTACCTTAAAATGAGAATGTGACCTTATTGGGACTAGGATTTTGTGCAGATGTAATTATATAAGTTGGGAGTCATACTGGAGCAAGATAGATCTTCAATCTAGAATGACTACTGTCATTACAATAAGGGGACTTTTGGAAAAGAAGATGCTATGTACTGCTAATATGAAGATAGATATCAGAGTGATATTTTTAATGTGCTAACACCAAAGATTGCAAACAAAGCCACAGAAACTAAGAGACATGAAATAGAATCTTCATTACAGCCCCAGCAAGGAACCAATCCTGTCAGAACTTGAGTCTTAGACTTTTACCTTCCAGGGTGTGAGATAAATTTCTGTTCTTTAAACCACTAAGCTTCTGGTATAGAAACACTAGAAAGTCAACTTTTCTTTAGAATGGAATTCATATGACCCACACCATTACATTCCCATTTATGTTATTTTCTCTTTTACTGTCTCATGCATGCAATTCTCCTACATGCTCTGTACCATAATCTCTTATGTCATAATGCAGTCAATGACTGAGTTCTCTTAGTTTAATTACTAGAAACCATTGCTGTTTATTTATATTGGGCTACTACAAATTTTCTCTGAACAACCAATCCCCAATTTCTACAGATTTATCAATCCATTTTTCTCACCTATGCAGCAATTTTTCAGAAAAAAATTATATAAATATATACTAGTATGGTTAGACTGTCATAAAAGAATACAATAGACTGAGCACCTTAAACAGCCATAATTTATTTTCTTACAATTCTTAAACTGGAAGTGCAAGACTAAAGATGACTCATGGTGACACTTCTCTTACTGGTTTGCAGGCAACCACCTTCTTGCTATGTCTTCATGTGAGCTTCGTTCTGGGTGTGCAGGAGGGAAGAGGAAGCATATTTGCATCTCTTCTTTTGCCTTAATTACTTTCTATTACCCTAGAAGCTCATTTATGATCTCATTTAATATCACCTTCGTAAAGTCCCTAATTCCAAATAGACTCACACTGAAGTTAAAGGCTCAACACTGGGATTTAGAAGAACACAATTCATTCTACAACAGTATTCTTCAATGATCCTTCACTGTAGAATGAAGTCCTCAAATAGGGATATCACAACGTGGCCACGTTCTAGCTGTGCAGGTCAATTTTTAGCACTTTTAATTTCCTCGTCTTCTGGAATTATGCAAACAATATCCAGTTCCCTAAAACAGGACATGACTTTTTTTTTCTCCACACTTTCTTTGATAGCTAGAAATGTTTTCTCTCTTCTGTTTTATCTTATGTATTCTTTAGACTTCACATTAAATATCCTTTCCTCTGAGAAAGATTTCCATGCCCCCACAATACTGTCTTAGCAATACTGTTTCTGACAACTCCTTTAAGTGCCTTTCACTCACCTACACAAGAGAACTTATTCTCCCACATGTATTGAATTGTCTGTTCACGTATCCATATTCCGACCTTTTGTGTAATTTGCAGCATGGGTGTTTTGGCCCTTTGTTAAAGATCAGGTGGCTCAATGTGTCTGGGGTTGTTTCCGCATTATTTATTTTGTTCCAGCGTTCCATGTGCTGTTTTTATCACTCTTGCTTTGTAATATAATTTGGAGATAATTTTTAAAATATTTTTATTTTTATTTTTATTTTTTTTTACCAAGAACACATATTGGTACATTGTAGATAGACATAGTGATCACATTCATCATAGTTAGTTTGTACCTGTACATGATATATCTTGGTTCCCCCCACACGCCCCTCCCCTTCACTTTCCCTCCCCTCCTTATTTATAATAGCTTTATTTACATTTCTCCATTTTTTTCTTTTTCTTTTCTTTTCTCTTTCCCTTCCTTCCTTTCTCCCTCTTCCCACTCTAGTTCTATTCCTATTTGAAAATTGTCTTTTTCACCATATCTATTATATCTTTTTGTCCTTATATTTACACCTTGAGAACATACTCTTAAGTGAAATAAGTAAGACACACATGAGTATATATAGAATTGTTTCTCTGATATGCGAAACCATAAGTGCAAAGAAGGGCAAAATGTAATTTGAAATCCAGGATTGCGATGCCTCCTAATTTGCTCTTGTTGTTACCTAGGATTACTGTTGCTATCCTGGATCTCTTCTGATTCTGTATGAATTTTAGAATGGTTTCCGCTAGTACTGTGAGGAATGTTGCTATTTCGATTAGGATGGCATTAACCCTATATATAATTTGGGGGAATGTGGCCCTTTTTGGCAACGTTGGTTTTGCGTATCCAGGAACAGGGCATGTCTTTCCATTTTCTGATGTCTTCTTCTATCTCCTTTTTCAGAGTTCTGTAGTTTTCATCATAGAGGTCTTTCACTTCCATTGTTATGTTAAATCCTAAGCATTTAATTTTTTGCTGCTACTATTAATGGTATTATTTTCCTAAATTCTTTCTCAGTGAGTTCATTATTGGTGGGACAGGAGCACTATTTTGTTTGTTAATTTTGTATTCTGCTACACTACTGAATTCTAGGAGTGTTTTAGTAGAATTTCTTTTTTTTTTTTTTTGAGTTTTCTATGTAGAAGATCATGACATCCACGAATAATGATAATCTGATTTCTTCCTCACCTAAGCATATTCCTATTATTTCTTTCTATTCCCTAATTGTTCTGGCTAACATATCAAGAACTATATTGAATAGGAGTGGTGACAGTGGACATCCTAGTCTTGTTCCTGATTTTAGAGTGAGTGCTTTCAGGTTTTCCCCATTTAATATGATGTTGGTCATTTGTTTGTCATAAATGGCTTTTATCAGATTAGAGATGGTCCTTCTATACCTATTTGATTTTGGGTTTTTATTATGAAGGGGTGTTGTATTTCGTCAAAAGCTTCCTCTGCTGATATGATCATATGATTTTTGTCATTGCCTCTCTTTATATGGTATATTATGTTTATCGAACCATTCTTACATCCCTTGGATGAAAATTTTTGTGATGTATCATTTTGATGGTATGCTACATTGTATATGCCAGTATTTTTTGAGGATTTTTGCATGTATATTCATTAAAGAGACTGGACTATAGCTTTCCTTTTGAGTTGAATCTTTATCTGGTTTTGGAACCAGAGTAATGCTGGCTTCCATAAACGAGTTTGGAAGTACTCCTTCCCTTTCAATTTCATTGATGAATTTGGAGGTCTTGTGGAATTCAATGGTGAATCTATCGGGTCCTGGACTTTTTTTTAATAGGTAGTTTTTTGTTTTTTGTTTTTTTTTTTTTTTTTTACTGTCTCAATTTCATTATCTATTATTGGATTGTTCAGAGTTTTTACACCATCTTGATGCAGTTTTGTTGATTCATATGCATCTAAGAATGTGTTCATTTGTTCGAGATTCTCTAGTTTGGTGTAATGCAAATTTTCATAGTAGCAATAATCATCTCCTGGATTTCGGTGGGACCTATTGTAACTTCACCTTTTTAATTTCTAATTGCATTGGTGTGGGGTTTGCTTGGAGCTTTTGTTGAGTTTGGCTATGTTTTTCTATTTTGTTTATTGTCTCAAAGAACCATGCTTCCCCAGGCTTTTTGAATCAGCTTCTGTAGGGTAGAAGGTGAGCAACTTTATTTAAGCTCTTAAATAACAATCTACCTGGCCCTTTTTGGAATAATTTCCATTGGGATTATTTCACCAATGCTTTAAAGATTCTTCCAATATTTTTTCTGTATGGATCAATGGTTCTCGAAGATCCTAGTTATATTTACCTTCAACTTTCATCCATATCTGTTGTGAAATAAAATCTTCCCAGTTAATGTAAGCCTTTTTTTTTCGTTTTCTTAATAATGCTACTTGATTGGATGTCAGAAAAAATATCGTCCCTCGATGAATGCTCAAATTTACACACAATCTAGTATAGGACTACGAGATGTGATGTGTGTAAGTTCCAATACCATGATGTGTGTGTGTGTCTGTGTGTATTATATTGCAAAAGGATACTAATAACATTTTTAATGTCAGCTTCTCGTTTTGAAAATAAAAGTAATAGTAATTCTTTTTCCTGTGTGGGTACATATTTTTCTCTTAATATATTGGATTACAACAGGAAGGTTACAGGCTCATCCTTGGTCTAGGTTGTCTGCAAAATGATATACTTTTATTTAAATCATGTTAGATTTATTTGTATTTGTATATATATATATGTATGTATATATATATATATATATACATACATATATATATATATATATATATATTTTTTTTTTTTTTGTGGTGCCGGGGATCGAGCTCAGGCCCTTGTGCTTGCAAGGCAAGCACTCTAATCACTGAGCTAAATCTCCAGCCCCTACATTTATATTTCAATGCATATCAGATATAATTCTCTTGTATTAATATGTACTGTGCTAGAGGCTTTTAACGTAAATTAAAACTGATAAATCTTGAACTGTTACATTCTTACTTCATTTATCCATTTGGCATACAAAAAACTGAATTTCCATAGGACACTTTCAAAAGGGGAAGCCATTTACTTAAATTTGAAACCCTAATTCCATTAAATATTTGCACTCATTGATTCTCCAAAAAGATCAAAAGAGCGAAAGGATTTAGGAGGGCTATCCACCACAGCCTACTCTGCTGCTATTTACAAATATCAACCACTGACTCTCAACGCAGAATAAAGCAGTGCAGAGGGGAGTATGAAAATGCTTCCACTCAGTCATAGCTGGTGTCATTCCTAGACTAAATGTCCCAAGAGCAAGCCACTTTTGTTTTTTACTTCTGCAAAATCAGTGTTTATCTTGTTTCTCTTGTCCCTTTGTTCCTTTCCCCCTCCCTGTTCCCTTAAGAAAAATAAGAAATGGAAATAAAAAATGGAAACAAAGCTTTTGTAAATGGGGAGGGAAGACGGGGTGAGGGGAGGGGAATGGGAAAGAAAGAAGCAACAAGATATGTCATGTACAGGTACAAATCCCCTATTATGAATGTTATCACTATGTACATCTAAAATGCACCATTAAAATAAAATTTAAAAAAATCAGTGTTTATATTCTAAACTCCTTGCCTACCCAAGCATTCTATCAGCAATACACTCACAGTTCAGAGGAAGTCATGGGAGTAGAGAACTGAGAAATTACCTACAGTTGTTCAGTTCAAAATCTTACCTTAGACATTCATTCCAAAATTTATATTATATGTTTCAAAAGGATAAATTCCCCCAGCCTCAATGTTGCGAAAAAGGCTGAAGTCTTCTTAATGTTACTTTTTCAGTTATGTCTGGGACTCACTCTCTCATCTGTTCCTGATGAGAGAAAACTCCTCTCAGAGCTCTTGCATCTTCACTTGAATACAATCATCATATTATAGTTTAACTGGTCTTTAATTATTATTTCATTTGTGCTTAGAAAACAAATTCTTTAAGTCTCCTTGGAGGGTAATTTATCATGAATGAACTTTTCAAATTAGTTTGATTTGCCAGGGTTTCCTTACAAAAAATCAGGATCGATGATTTCTAACCTGTAGGATCAGAGTTAATGCCACAGATTTCCAGTTTCATATTAACATGCATATGGAATGATTTTCCACACACGTTATAAAATGCATTGTCATTAAAAAGATGACAGCAGATATCAGGGTTCCATTTACTTCAACAAATATAACACATTCCTTGGGCTGAGAATGTAGCTGTATGGTAGAGCACGTCCCTTGCTTGCACAAAGCTCTGGGTATGATTCCCATCACCTCCCAACACCAAAAACAAAAGATGAAAGACAAAATGCAACTTTTAAAAAGTGGCTGCGAGCAAAATGCTCACTTGGAAATTTATTGAGAAACACTTACCTAAATAAGTCACACCTCACATTCCAAATAGTTACCTCAGGAGAGCACTATTGCCTATTACCTCTGCCCAGCTCTGTGTAGTAGTATTGGTTACACTTAGAATTAAGTCTCTTCATCAAAAGTTAATAATAGTAAGAAAAGCCTTCAGTGATTTCGCCCTGCTGTATTTTTCACCTTACAGAGCTTGATATTATCTAGCAAGTCAAGCTTGAATATTCTCATATTCTCTCTCATAGTTACGATAGGACAGTTGAACTGCACATTTTTTTGTTTTGTTTTATTCACTCCTACTTTGATTAAAAAAACCATAAAACCATAAAACCAGCTTCAACTCAAGAACAATACAACCTTTCCACAAGGATACTGGAAATGTATTCCAGCAGAAAAAGACCTTAATTATTACTGGTATTAAGAGACAGACATCGTTTTTATGTGTTTGTTTTGGGGATTTTAAATATCAGAGTTATTGAAAATTGAAACTACCTGATTTAATGACTCAGGCAAAAAGGTACTTAACAAAATTTTCCCACCAAATTCTACACTTAAGCAAGGACGAGTTTAGTTAACTAGTGACTCAAAGGTTTTGCCATTTTTATGCCAAACTAATCATACTTTTTGAAGGTTAAAATAGTCCCTGTTGAGTACTAAAGAGGAAAATACAAGCAGTTTGTACCATGGCATTAGTGAAGCCTTGATTTTATTGGTCACAACCAATAATATAGGAGTCACGTGATGGTCATGAATGATTTCCAGATTTTCACATCAAAATCTATCCAATGATAATAGAATTAATGCTATTTGAAAAGTCTTACCATCTTTAAAAGACAAAATTTGGTGTTGGGGATTTAGCTCAAGTGGTAGAGTGCTTGCCTAGCACACACAAGGCCCTGAGTTCAATCCCCAGCACTGCTGCCCCCACAAAAAAGACAAAATTTATATGGAGAAATACAGACATATGAAGACAGAATTTTCCTGCTGCTGTGGGAACTTGCTTCCCTGTATATTTTATTTATTTACTACTTACTTAGGCGCTGGGGATCATACTGATGACCTTGCATTTGCTAGGCAAGTGTTCTACCACTTGAGCTAAATTCCCAACCCCTCTACATTTTAACACTGAGCAAAAGAAAAAAAAAGAGTTTTAAAATTGAAGAATTTCATCCACTGAAAGCTTATAGTCGATTTTCTTCTTGAAATGTTCCTTTTATTAAACACAAATTATTTTAGGTAAAATGAACAGCACTTAAGTGCAGTAATTATTCATGTTCAAACACCAATTTGCTATCATGATTAACAACACATAATACATTGTAAATTTATTAGAGACGCTGGTAAGTTGTGATATGCAGCAACTGAAACACTTTCTAAAATCTGCTTACTTATATCTTTGAAGTTATGCTGCCTTTTTCAACCAAGTATGAAGTGTCAGATTTTTGTCAGAGCAAAGCCGTGACAGATTTTAATGTTTGTAATTATTTTTTCACCCTATTATAGCTCAAACCCTAACTGCATGGAACAGAAGATGTAAATTGAGCTAAAAGTAACTTTCCTTTCTACTTTATTATCTTCCCTTGGGTTTTGTGGTTCAGATCCAATTTTCCACTTGGAATAAAGAAAAGGAAGAAATTTAGGATGATTAGAACTATGTCAGCAAACAAATAAATTAATTTAATTTGTCAGACAATTAATTGATTAAGTGGAAACAAGTTAATTGCTTTACTAAATTAATAAATAACCTGAATCAGTCAATCCTATAGCCCTAAATCTAGTCAAGGAAAGAAAGACTAGTGAGAAAACATTTTTTAAAGTTGAATTTCAAAGCAATACTTTTCAAAGAGAGCTCGTTTTCTAAGAACATTTTACATATTATTATACACTATTTAAAAGAATTTCAAGTCAGTGAAAATTATTTATGAACTATTTTAAGTATTACTAGGGGAAGAATCATATACTTTGTAAATATTAATCTAAAGTATTTGTGACTTTCAGATATGTATACCAATATATCAGTTAGGCATTCATGAGAATATTTTTTCTAAAAATATATGTATTGTCTTTTCTAATAGCTATTCCACATAGAATCAATTTAATTTGTCATTTCAACAAACATTTCTCTTTTAATGTTATGGTGTCTAATAAATGTTGTACTGAGATGGTTCTTAAATCAGTTTTCTTAATTTGAATGTGACACATCACCACAGACAACACTTTATGCTTTGGTAGGCTTATTTCATGGGAACTTGTTTTGAAATACTGGCTGAAGAATATTCTATACTATTTTAATATGTATTAAACTTTTATAAACTTTGTCATATAGTGTGTGTTTGGTCTCAACATAATTTACAAGCCACTAACAAATCTTAACATGTGTCTGCATCTTCACAGCCTGGTGATCCAGATGTAATGACTTTTATTGGACGAGCAGATGTAAAGTCAATCATTGAAATCATTTAACTTCTACTAATATGCATGATTTTGGTAATGAAGAGGTTTATTTTTTTAATTATCTGTATTTCCTTAACGATTGACATTATCTGGTCTCCTGCAATAACCGATCCATAATAATTTATCTTTATCAGTATCTGCATTTATATAAATTCTTGCTGATTTGCAAAATAACTGCCATCTTTTTCCACTATTGTTATAATTGTTTGATTATACTTAATTAAACCAAAGTCTCTATTGATATCTTTATTAATTTTAACTTAGTTGGTTTAATCTAGTCTTTAACTTTGTGAAGTACTTCCCTATGTGTATGTTTGTGCCGCTTCTGAACTGTCAGTATTAGAAAACATTTACCTATTTCAAATATTATAATAAATAGCTTATTAATTAAAAATTTGAAATAAAAATATACTGTTTACTGCCTATTCCATGTAATTCCATCTTTAAAAGGATGAGGTATCTTTTTTTTCCTTAGGATTTGGGAATTAAATTTAAGATTCCCCTGATTTTTACATTTTATTATACTTCCACAAACTACATGATCTATAACACAGTGTCTTAATTCTTTTGAAAATACTCATTACATGGCAGGTGATTTTCTGTAGTCATTAACTCTTCATAAGAGTATGAAATATTCCACAAAATACAAATTCCATCTCTGTCACTGTCAATTACAGTGTTTCAACCACAAATGTGAGTCGAGGTCTCAGACAGGAAGTAAACATTTTCAAAAGGTAGGGGAGATGCGTAAGGTGTTATTAAACGTTTTTATAGTGGAGAAATGTGTTAAAATAGAAGATAAGTCTGTGTTCCTACCTAGGAGATACAAGTAGGAATGGCAGTAAAGCCTCTGGAGTATGAAGGGTTCAGGCCATAAAGATGGCCAGCTGCAGAGGGACACCTATTCGCTGTTTTGACATTATGTACATGAGCCCACTTAGGCATTGGCTGCATTGTATTAGGTGACAAATGAGAAGATGAGGGGAAAACTCAAGGAGGTTCAGTTTGATTTTTCTGGCCAGAAACTGGCTTGCGTAGAGCTGTTTTAAGGATTTCTCCCTTATATTAGCCACTTAGGCGTAAACATTCAGAAAGAAAAAGAACTGCACACTGTGGAAGATAGGAACGTGATTAGGGAAAAATATATTGAACAGTAAGTTCGCAACTAGCACAGTAAGTTCTCAGATACACATGAAGAAACGTACGCTTATTGTGCAGAAGTTGTTGACCTCTAAGGGTTCTTACTTGTCATCTTTCAAAAACTTGTTCATTACAAAAAGCTAGAAGAAAATATTTTATCTCTGATAAATATTGGAGGAGATAGATCTGTTTTACTTGATTTAAACATCACACAATTTGTACATATATGAAAACATTAAACTGTAACCCATAAAATGTTTGATTTGTATGTTTTTATGTATCAATTATAAAAGAAATATAGGTTAGAAATGAGAGTCAATTCTGTTCATAGCTATTTGTTCTTTATTGTGAAATTGTACAAGTTTTCTTTTGTCATAGAACTGAGAAGCAGATCAAGAGACAAATTGTTCTACAGACTCTTGCAATCTTAACAAAAGCTTTATTATCTCCAAAATCAAATACGACCAGTCAGATAGTATAAGTCTATGATCACACTTTGATTATAGTAAGTATACAGAAATACACACTTGAGTAAAATCAATCATGCGACCTGATAGTTTTCACATAGAACATCTACAAATTTAAACCAGTATAAAATTTACTATTTTCATTGTGGTGTCTAATATTTATTTTCTTGTGATTAAGAAAGTGATGCAGAATATATAGCTGCAAGGCTCAGTGCTACTCTTGAACACACCTGAATTAAATATTTTGTTCCTTACTTTGCTCCAGTGGGCAAGCTGCTTAACCTCTTTAAAATTCTCTGTCCTTAATTGAAAAATGAGGATATAGAGAGCAGACATCAAGAGGTTGTAGGGAAGATTTACTAAGAAGAATATATTGTGTATATTGAGTATTCACTAAATGTGAACCATTATTATTAGCAGGCTGAGAAGAGTCTAGAGTTTAAGGCTGTGACTTACCAGAATGTCTCTCTCTGGAATGGGATAATTATCATATCATTTCTCTCTGAAAGCGATGATATCTACATATCATAAGCCCCAAACAAATCAGTCCATCTATAAATAGAACACAAGCCTGATAGATATGGAAAAATAATTCATTGAAAATTAATTTGGGTAGAAAATCAAATAAAATAATGAATTCAGTATATTTATAAGGCAAATAACCCTGAAGTACCCGATCCTACATAACTGAGAATGTTGCTTTTTGGTTAGAGGGAACTTCTGAAAATGTTTTGTACAGAAATGGCTGAATCTATAAATTCTCCAGTTTCTGCACCACTTTACATAAACTTGCATGATCATCTTCTCAAATACTTGACTTGATGAACTGGATGCCAAAAATATTATTCTCTATTCTTTTTGTCATTAACAAGACACTATTATATATGCATTGGCAATAAATACAATTAGGCCCAATATCTTAAATAGATTAAATACATCTTTTTCACAGTTACATTGACATATAACATATTGAACTTTTTTGTATAAAATTTGATAAATTTTCATATATAAAGCAGTACCACAATCAATATATTTAGTATTTCCAACATTCAAAAAGGGTCTTTTTGTAATACTTCTGTTCCATACCTCATCCCTATCCCAGCTGTGATAACCATTGTTGACTTTCTGTCACTATAGAAAAGTTACATTTCCTAGAATTTTAGGTAGACAGACTCATACAGTTTATATCCTTAGTTCATCAGTGTAATCTATGATGTTTTTGTATTAATATTTTGTTCCCTACTAATGAATGGTTTTGCATTGTATGCATAGAAAACAAGTTTTTCATACATTTATTGATGATAAACATTTGGTTCTTTCTACCTTGGGGTTATCACCATTTTTTGCATAAATCTTTGTATATAAAAGGTTTTCATTTCTCTATGTAAATATCTAAGAGTGACTGTCTGGGTCAGGTGGTAAGTTTATATGTAACATTTTAAGAAATTGCCAGATTATTCTTCAATGTGGTTTTAAAACTAGACATTCTCACCAATATCGTTTGAGATTTCCAGTTCTTTTATTATCTATGCCTACATTTCATATGGTGAGACATTTTTTACATCATCATTTTAGTTTTGCAGGAAAATTGAGCAGAAAATACAGATAGTTCTTATACACCCAATTACCAGACTCCTCTGGCACCAACATCTAGGCCAAAGTGAGTGGTACATTTACCATAAAAAATAAACCTGCATCGACACATTATTAAAACAAAATTCCACAATTTACATTGTTAATCACTGTAAATTCTAGAAATTTTGACTGCACCTTATATATGGTCACCTTTATAACAGCAGTCATTAGTTTTACTCTGTTCAAAATCCTCCATGGTCCACTTCTTTATCCCTTCCTCCTCCAATATCTGGCAGACACTGCTCTTCATACTTTTTTTTTTTTTCAGAATGTAAGATTTTCTCTTTTCCAGAATGTTATGTATTTAGAATTATTTTCTGATTGACTTCTTTCACTTAGTAATATGTATTTATGTTTCCTCTGTATCTTTGTATGGCTTAAAAGCTCATTTATTTTAAGCATTAAATTGTCTGGTTATAAAATTGTTTACTTACCCATTCACTTGCTGAGGAACATCGTAGTTGCTTCCATGTTTTGGCAGTTAAAAACATCTCTCATTGGGGTTTTAATTTGCTTTACTCTAACAACTATACTGAGTACTAATTATGTGTTGTCATATGTATGAGATATGATGTTTGCTGAGATGTTTGCTTAAATTTTTTGCATGTTTTTGTTAACAGCTTTGCTAGGGCATATTATACTAGTGAAAGTCCACCTATTTTAACCATACTGTTAATGAAAAAGCATTATGCAATGTTTACTGGGAGAGGACACCAATATACTTCCTAATTGGGTGCAGTAGTGCATACCTGTAATCCCAGCACTCTGGGAAATTGAGGCAGGAGTATCTCAAATTTGAGCCCAGGCTGAACAATTTAACTAAGATTTAGCAATATCCTGCTTTAAAGAAAAGAAGAGAAAAGAAGGGAAAGGAAAAGAAAAAAGAAAAGAAAAGAAAAGAAAAGAAAAGAAAAGAAAAGAAAAGAAAAGAAAAGAAAAGAAAAGAAAAGAAAAGTGCTAGGAGTGTAGCTCAGTGACAAGAAGGCTGTGAGTTCATTATCCAGTATCTGAAAACAAGCAAAACCAACAATAACAACAAAAAGTACATTTTTGTTAGTACCCCAAACAACCTGAAACCAAATTCCAGTCAACTCCTGTGCCAACCTCAACCCCAGCATATCAAGCCCCTCTAGTCCCATTAAATGGTTTCATTCCTACATGCATTTTTTTAATCTTGTAATTTTGTATAAACTGGCCACTGAATTCTATAATCTATTATGTCTGTTGTTTTTCACTTAGTACAGTATGTATGAATACTATATACACTGTAGGGTTTATTTTTCTTTTTTTTTTTTTTTGGTTAAAAAAATGTTCCACTATTTACTGTATTTATATCTCTACCTATTCACAAATTAATATCCTTTTGGATTGGGTTGAGTTTCAGTGATTTTGTATGATACAACTGTGAATATTTACAGAAAAATTTGTGTATATATATTCATGTATATATATGCATGTACATATATATATATATATATTTCCAAATATCTTGGGGAAAGAGGTAGACCAGATCCCCGATTTTTGCTCTGTCATTATTTACCCTAAAATTATTAAACTGTCCTACAAAACAATTGATCATGTAGACTATTAATAACAAGTATTGTCAAAACATACAGGGTACACACACACACACACACACACACACACACACATTCTTGCATTGTTTGCAGTATCACACATAATCCCTTCACCTTTCGAGGCACAGATTGGACAAAGGTTGACCTTTTTTGTGTCATTCCACAGGTTTCTAAGGTTCCATTAATATTTTTTAAAATTTTCCTGCATTGTCGATTAGGTTGTACTATATATTTTTACTCCACTTGATCTTTATTTGTATCTCAAATGTCCTATTGCATTCGTCTGGTGACTTTTATTTTGTAAACATTATTTTAACGCTAAGATTTCCATTCGTTTAATCTACATATTATGTATTTTCATTGAGATTGTCTTTCCTTCCATTTATTTCAAGAAGGTTTGCCTTTACTTCTCAGAACATGCTTATAAAAGCAGCATTCACATACACTTTGATAATTCCAACATTTCTTCCATTTCTGATTATATTGTTTTTCCCTATAAACTGAAATTGTCTTAGTTTATTGTTTATCACAAACTCTGTGCAAGTACCTGTCATTTTGGATATTATAAGTTGCTTGGCCTTGGCTTAAATCTCCAAATTCATTTTCTTTTGCCTCAATTTTTTTTTTTTTGGCCTCAATTTTTAATGGGACAAGAAATTTACCAATTTAGATTTAGCTTGCAAATAGTAGCCTCCTGTCTGCAGTGTGTGGTCTTAATATCGGTTCAGTTTTCAAAATCCTGTAGTACTCAGACCTACTTAGTGTGTAACCAGGGACACAGATCATTCATATCTGGTGTTCTAACCTTGTAACTCAGCTCTCGAAACCTGCTTTACACTATTCAGTCAATGCCATGCACGTAAGGCCCTCTGATAAATCCAAGAACTTGTGATGTCTGATTTCTTCTTTCGAGGTCCCAGTACTCTGAAGATTCCTGATATTCTTTTGCTTTCCAGAGGCTTTGCTTCCCAGCCTATGGCCAGAAAGCTGGGGCACTGTATTCCTCTTTCTAATGAATTCTTTTTTTTTCTTTTCTTTTTTTTTTCTTTCTTTTTTTTTTTTTTGCAAGCATGGAACTAAACAGCAGGAAGACAGAGAGAGACAGAAAAGGGAAAAAACAGCATAGGTAATATTTAAGCATGCTCTTGAGGCCTCATCTCCTCAAGAAAGAGAAAAAGACTCCTCTTCCTCAGTATTTTGTTACCTATCAGCAGAGGCTGATTTTACCCTCCAACAATAGCTGATTTCTTAAGGTTGGACCAGCAGAGAAGTGAAGAAAGAAAAGGACAAACCCCTCAGAGCAGCTTCCCCTACACTCTGACTCTCAGACCACCCTTTCCGACTCCTTAGAACAGAGTAAGAGGGAACCTTGGAAATCTTTGCAGTCTTGTCAAGAGGCACACTTACGGATTTTGGACTGCTTTTAAAAGTAGGCTGAGAAGTAACAGAAGCAAAAAATTCAATAATAATTTTGTAGTGTATCAAATCCTAATATTTCCACCCATCTGCTGATCACAAACTTTACCTCACAGGAGCCTCTGAGAGCTTCTTCATGTGATTTTTTTTTTTCCTTTGAAATAAGACAGGAAAGAGTTAATTTTCTCTCTCTGGAATGGAATGAAACTCTTTGTAATTCCAGAAGTGAATACTTTTTTGGGAATTTTTCTAAGAAAGCTTTTCTTGTTGCTGAGACAAAATACCTGACACCCACACATTAAAGGGGGAAAGGTTAATTTTGGCTCAAAGTCTGTAGTGGTTTGAATTCATAGTTGGCTGGCTCCAAGGCAGGGCAGCATGGCACAGTGGTATCAGGGAGGGGAGATAGTCCATGGTGTGGCAGGCAGAGGCAGCAAACAGCAGCAGCAAGCCTGCCTTCCCAGTCCCCTTTTATACTCCATCCACGCTGTAAGCCTATCGATTGGTGCCACCTATAATCAGGGTGGGGCCTCCGTCATCCACAGCCAGATCCATGCTCATTTCAATGAGTGGACTAATTTAGTACCACACTATCACATGCTCTAGATCCAACAGCTCCAAAAAGTCCCGCCTCTGATCCCATGAGGCTTCAGCGTCATCTAGATACAAGCCCTAACACATTCCTCAATAAATCTCTGAAGTAAGAATGCTTAGAAAATGCCAAGAACTAGCTGAGTTTAGTTTGTATCCTTGTTCTATATAATAATATATCATATTAGGGTGATTAAGATAATGATTTTTTAAATTTTGTACTTTATTAACCAAAATGAGTGCTGAGTTAGGTAGCAGGATTAAATCACATATTCTTTGGTTAGTAGAGAAAGCAGAATGCATTTCTAAAATTGAAGAAGAAAAAACAAAGACATAGTTGTGGTGGATTTATTGTGGTTAACTCCAGCAGTAACACCCAGCTGGACTAAGCTGGTGTAATTCTGGCTGTAGAAGACCCACCTGAAAATTGTTGCTGACACAACATAAAGGAGAACGGGAGCAGAAGATGGCAGCCGGCTGTTCCCCAGGAGAAGCTCTGCTGTGGCTGGTTCTCCCAAAGGGGACTCAGCTGTTCTCCTCACAGAAGGAGCTTGGGGCTTTGCTGCCATCGAGGATGACTGTTGTTTGCTTCAGGTGAGCTCTGGTCTTCATCTCTGCTGTGAGAATAATATCCTGGTTCGAGTGCAGATTTCTTCAGCCTTTTAGTGCAGACACTGATGTACATGGGACATTGTCATGGACTCCCAGCCCTTGATTGGAACTTTCAGGTCTCCAGTGAACAGGTAGATGTTCGGCACTCTTCCTGCATCTGGCTTGTGTGTGTGAATGTTATAACTTTTAATTGTCCTGTATTAAGTCTGATCTCTTACAAACCATTGACTCTAGAAAAAGTCACTAATACAATAGTCTAAGTATAGTTTGTATGTAATACAAACAGTCCTTTCTTTTAAGCATTTTAATGGCTCACTGAATACTCAGATAAGAATGGTTGCACTAAAGATGTAGAGAGAATCTTGATGGAAAATTTATTTTGAGAATAGAAATAAGTTCAAAACACAGGGAACTGAGCTGCTGTGTCTTTCCATGATGGTAAGGTCTCAGTTGCTTCTCTCATCCTGAGACAAAATACTCAACACTCACAATTTAAAGGAAGAGAGGTGTATTTAAAATTGTGTTTCAGAAGTTTCCATCCACAGTTGGCAGGCTCAAATGCAAAAATAAAATGGTAGAATCTTCTGCCTTGGAGGAAAGTTACTCACATTATGGTAACAAGGAAGCAGAGACTGCAGAGACTGGCAGGAGAATTACAGGAGGCACGTTTTCTCTTTCAGGTCAGCCCCTCGTGATCCCGCACTTTCAGCAAGTCCCTACCTTCCGACAGCACACCCAGCCGCTGAACTCACCAGTGGGTGGACCCAATCGTGAGTACATTGCCCCAGTCAAATCACCTTCTGCAGCAAGCCTCTGAGCACATGAGGCTTTGGGGAAACACTCCTTCCAAACCACAATGGAAGGTTTTCCTTATGGTTATTACATTTTGGTACACAGAAATATTTCTTTCCCATGTTTATGATCTAATCATATTATTAATCATAGTATTCCTAAATGGCTTTCTCCTATAACATTAGCCCAAATAGAAGTTATAAATTCTGAAATGAAAGTTTCCAAAATAGTGTTTACATTTTCCTTATTAGGGACTCATAAGTAGTATTATTATTATAAGTCCTTAGAGAAATTATTTAGTAAATAATGCTATTAAACTTTGTTGAATCTATTATTACTTAATCTTACTACAGTAAAAAATGCTTTTTTGTCATTAAACACAGTAAATTCAAAGAAACTACTGTTTTCTAGAGCACAGTAGAGAATTACTGTTCTGTTGCAGTAGAGAAGATTTCATCTCTAATTAGATAATTTATATTAATACATGAGAAACGCAGCAATAATATCCCACAAGGTAGTTTGAGCAGCAGTTACCATATCCATAGTTTCAATAAACTTTTAGCATATGAGACATTGTAAATTAATATAAACATTATAATTTATATAATTTACAAAGATAGTGATTAGAAAAAATGTAAATAACATAACCAATATTTATAGATCTAACTTCTCAATTTGCCAATCTGTAAGAATAAATCTAGTGGATCTGATTTTCTCACTTTTGCTAGGAAACTTATCATTTCTTCTTTTATACCATTTATTGGTAGATTTACTGGTGATTTACTATACTAGTTACAGTTCTCCAGAGAAACAGAACCAGTGGGAACACACACACACACACACACACACACACACACACACACACGCTCACTCACACTTTAAACATACCTATATGATTTATCATAAAACACTGGCACACACAAATTATTTATTTTAAGGTATTTTAGCATATGATTATGGAGCCTGAAAAATTCTACAGTTTTGTGTCTGTGAGTTGGAGACCCAGAGCAGCTAGTAGTGTAGTTCAAAAACTTGAGAGCCAAAGAATCAATGGTGTGGATTGGAGTCCGGTTCCAAAGAATTAAGAACCCAAAGTGACAAGAGCAAGACACGATATATATCCCAGCTCAATAATCAGAGAGTAAAACCAACTTTCTTCGGCTTCCCTGTTTTATTCAGATGCTCAGTGGATTTCCTAATAACTACCCACATCCAGGAGGGCCTTCACCTTTCTTACCTTAGTCCACCAAATGTTTTAATGTTTTATGGAAACACCGTGACAGGTACACAGAGAAACAAATAGATCCGCTATCTAGGTACCCCACGCCCAGTCCAGTTTACACATGAAGTTAATTGTCATCATGATCAAACACAATAGAGAGAGGTACCATACAGTCCTCACTCAGCTTTCCCTAACATAAACATCCAGCATAACCATACTTCACTCATCAAAAGACAATGTTAATAAATACAACGATTATTAAACAAATTTCAAACTCTATTTGTTTTCACCAATTTTTTTCATAATAAATCTTTTATTTTCCTAAATAGAATCCAGGATACCATGTTTCATGACTTTTTCCATTTTGTGACACTCCCTTATTATTTATTTCCATGATTATCACTTGTAAGAAATGATTATCAGAGTTTAGAATCATATATCATTCTCTGGGTTATAATCTCTGATCGTTTATTTTGTATTATTCATGGTACTCCAGTTTTGACCATTGAGAAATATTCAGCTCAAATCATAAACGGTTATTTGTCCCTATATCCTTCTTACATGCCCCACACTCTTCTTTTGTCTTGTTGTACAGGTATTTTTTACAAAATCATTTCCTTATGTTACGTCCTATCAACACTGGCCTGTGTTTGTCTTGTGAAGAATTTATCTAAATGCATCTAGTGGTGTTAGCTAGCTACCAAATGCCACATCGTTCAGCTAGCAAATAAACTAACACAATTTTATTGTCTAGCAACATTGCGTCTAGCCATGTAAGTCTCTTTTGCTGAGCTTGTATTACAGCAATACTTTCGTTTACAATGATTGTTATGGTAATAACAATATTTTGTATGCTACATTAGAGTTGAAAAGCTTTGTCTCTGATTCCTTTTGGAATATCTGCACTTGATGAGTACATCAGTGTTTAGTGATTATAAGGCCATTCGGGCATTACTTGCAAGGATGGAAGTCTTACATCCCTAAAATAAGGTAGAAAACCATTTTTGGTTGCAAACTCTTTCCTTTTTGTAATATGGCCATTCATATTCCAATATTATCATTATATAAATAGAGAAAATCAGTAAGGCTTAAGAAGAAAACTTTTGGCATATCTTATAATGATGTCTCTCAAGTGTTTCAGAGCTATTATAATAAAAAATACATCTTAGTTATAAGAGAGGAAAATAAACTTAGTCTAGAAGCCCTAATATGCTTCTTAACAAATTGTATTAAACAGTATTATCAATTACTTCTCTTTATGCTATAGCATAAACACTATACTTTACCAAAAATAACACTGTTCTGTGGCTGAGGTAATTATCTCATATATCCACGGATCATTATGGCACCGCTCTTATTCATTTAAAAATGTTAACCATGTTAGTTTTCTTTTTCCTGAAAACTGGCTGCTGAATAATATTTTCAAAGGTAATATTATTAATTGTGGTTAAGTCAGAAACAAATCAATTTTCATAGACGAAATTTACCACAAAGGCTGGTAGTATCATTTTACAAAGAATTAAAATAAATATAAGAACTATTATACAGTAATACCTTTGTTCACAAACACTTATTCTGGCAAACAATTCAGTTTGCCTGCAAAAGTGTTCAGCAAAATTTTGTTTCCATCTGCGAACTCCACGTTGGGTAGCAAACACGACTGCAGCCATCTTCCCCACATGAGCACACAAGCAGCCATCTTCCCCAGAATCCAGGAATGAATTAAGTTCGTGAATTGCTGGGGATTTAGCTCAGTGCTTAGGGTGCTTGCCCAGCAAGTGCCAGGCCCTGAGTTCTATTCCTGGCGCCAAAAAACAAAAAAAAGTTTGTGAACTGAGGTATCACTGTACCTGGGCGTTGACTTTGACCGGATGTTCCCAGGTAAAGCTACTTTGTTTAAAACTAAGAGATTTTGTTAATTTTTTTCAATTAGTCGGGTGTATTTACTCCCCCACACACACATACACGCAAAAACATTGTTTTGAATATTGCCGAAAAGGAATTGTACAAATATAACTAAAGTCTATGGTTCCTAATCAGCTGACTTTTAGAAAGGGAAATTATTTTAGGTAATCTTGATGAGTCTGACAATTGGTTGGAAAGCCCAGAAAATAGGTCTTTTTGGTTTTTTCAAGAAAAGAACTTTTACTTGTGGATGATACTTTTGAAAAGTTTTGTACTACTCATTATCTTTGATTTTGAATTTGATTAGGTAGCTTCCACAATTAAATAAGGTCTCCTTGGAATAAATCCCATAACAGAAATTTTACTACAAATAATAAATATATTTATTTTATGTATATACATACACACATATATATGTATATATGTGTGTATGTATATGTGTTTATTCATCTGTGAACTTACCCTCTTATCTTTCAAACCACACTAATTCTAGAATAAATCCTTTATATGGCTACCACATTGTTTGAGATGCAATAAATACGTAGAAAATTTGAATGTTCATATATGTCTTTTTCTACCCAAAATATGGAGTCCTGGAGTATTCTATTAGAACGAAACCAACAGTACTTATGGTAAGGTTCATCCATGATGAAATACAAATTACACAAATGCATACAATTTGCTATTAGATCTAATCATAAGAAAGATTTATTCTTTATTTTATTTTATTTTTATTAGATTTATTCTTTCGTTTAATCAGATTTTTAATTGAAATAAATGTATGTGATTCCTAAAATGTTATTGTGAAGGCATTTTAATAGTTCTTTTCTTAAAGGTAATAGAAAATACTTTCATAATTATTTGAAATATAATGTTTAGATCAAATCATGGGTAGAGAGAGGCATAAGAAATTACTTTTCCCTTTAACACTTTGGAGGCGACTTTCAAGGACTTTGGACTGAAGAACTATAACTCTCTCTTTTTCCATTAAGAGCTTTAGCTGACATTCTTCTCCTTTAACTATTCAAACTAATATCTGTTCGACTGCTTAACCAAAGTTGAAACCACAAAAGGTCAATAAGAGCAAAGGTTCAATTGGAGATCACATTTCTATCATTTCTTAATACGTCTAATTAAGATTACTAAAGCTAAATTATTTGTATCACAGATACCTGAACTACTTATTAAAACACAAATTCACAGACTCAAAGCAGAAAGTACAGAATCAGAATCTTCATGATGAGATTATGATTATTATGTACACTCAATTTTGAGAACTCCTGCTTTAAGGTAAAATTATTCGGTAACATAAGGTTTCCAGTGTTTGAAGTTTTACAAAACACTGTTTCTTCCAGAATGCACTTTTAGCTATTCTTCAGGAAAATAATAAGAGACAAGAACCATTTAAAAGTTTAGGTCATTGGAATTAATCACCCTGGGAAGGCTTCCTACCTCTTCCGTCAATTGAACAACTTACTTAAGAAGCTCTGTCAGATACAATCCGCTTTACTTCGCTTTGTCCCCTGCTGATACCGTCTTGCAGGGGATTGCCAACACGCTGAGTGCCTGAAGGATCTAAACTCGGATCACAAAAGCAAACCCCGAATTCATGCTCTCTGGAAGGCAGACTCCTATCTGCTACAATACCGAGTGTTTACAAGGGAGTCAAATGAGAGTGACACCCTGCAACTATTTTCCTTTATGAGATATTCTTAAAGCTGAGCCTCAGAAAAAGATCCTAACGGACAGATTACAAGTGTTCAAAAGCCTGCTAGAGATCACAGCACAAAACCATGCTGCGTACACATGCTGCAGCCGAAATTTCAAGTCTAGGTATGACCTAAAGATGAGAGGAGAAGTCAAATAGTATCTTCTCCTACTCTGACCCCCATCAAATAATTGTTTCACTTTACTCTTGGTAAGAATCTTTTGAGCAGCCTCTAGATGCTATTTCTATAACTGCAGGGCAAGGTAAATCCATCACTTGGAGATAAATGCTCCAAATATTTTCTATTTATGTCTGAGATTTAAGACTTGAGTCAGAAATTTTCAATTGTTTTCTTGCTATTTGAAGACAAAGCCCAACTAATGGGCTGTCAAAAACAAAAAAACAAAAAACAAAAAGCAATTTTATAATTAATCAGGCTGAAGAATGTAGACTGAATTATATCAATGATACGTAACTGAATTGTAAAATTTACAGCAACTTACTGCTTATGTATAAACGACCCTGGTGAACATCGTTAGAAACACTGTCAATATGTAGATATTTCTTTTTATTCCTCCTCTGAACTCAAATTTGAGTTAGACTCTCATCTTTGAAAAACGTACGTAGTCCCATTGAAGTCACGAACTCCATTTTACTGGAAGTAGCCCACACTGTATAACCCGTTAGAAAAGATACATTACGATCAACATAGAAGAAATAGGTCTTTCCTCATGCCAGTTCATAAATCAGGTTCTTCTCATCACCACCTCATAAGCAAGATTTCTTACTATCTTTCTACTTAGTAGTTTTGGGGACACTCATACACTACCTCCACCTTAGCTTTCACTGTTAAGCATATCCAATATTTGATTAATTTCAGTACTTCTAAAATACTATGAAAAATTTATCAGACATAAAATTAGTAAAAATAAGACTTCAAGAAACATAGTTTCAATGTTGCACAATGAAATAATCATGAGGATAATGTGATGCTACATATTCAGTATTTCAAAGGAGGAAAAAAAATATTGAGTTTCTAAGACAGACAATGACATCCAAATCTTTGACTCCAGCTTCCAAGGGTGATGGAAAAATACTAATTCAGAAAACAGTAAATACATAGGTTCTTAAGTTTTAAAAAGAGAATTTATGAGTTTAACATATCGATACTAATCCCTAGCAATAAAGTTTGAGAATATCTGTACATAGAAGAATGTTGTGTTTGAAACTGTTGAAACAAATTTGCCCCTTGTATTATGGAAACATCACAGAACAGAATTTGAGAGAATGTATGTGTAGTTGTATAAAGTCCAGGATTACTCCAAAATACCCTAAGTAATAAACTGTTAGATTCATTCACCCTTCCTTCCTTTCTTCCTTCCTTCCTTCCTTCCTTCCTTCCTTCCTTCCTTCCTTCCTTCCTTTCTTCCTTCCTCCCTTCCTTCCTTCCTTCTTTCCTTCTACTCTCTCTCTTTCTCTTGCTTTTTCTCTCTGTCTGTGTCACTCCCTCAGCTTTAGTTTCACATCATTGAAAGGATGAATAATAGTTAAGATTAAATGAGATAATTGAGAACATACCGGTAGTTATTTTCAATGCTTGTTTCAAATGTTTAACCCACAGTCTTTAAAATCCCTGGTGTTTTGCACCTTATGTATATGGAGAGTATACACATTCTCAACTTGTCATTGGAGAAAATCTATAATCTCAGGGCAAAGAAATATTGGGAAATGTCTCAGAAAGTGATAAAGCCCAAGAATATTTTTTTTTGTCCTAACCTGGGTCAGTTCAAGTACTTATTGTATGCTTACATTAAATCGAAAGGAGTGAGATAGGTCACAAAGAAATATGTTTATTCCCATTTTTCTTGAAAGCTGGTTTGTGGATTTGTTTGTGTCTTCTTGTGACAGAGACAGAGTAGGTATAATATTTCTCCACTATAAAAAGAGCTGTAGAACAAGGACAATGACAAATGATACTTGACGCTTTACTGTGATACAGAAAGATGGAAGACAATTGCAGGAACCACGTTAATTTGGACAGTTTATGTCCCTTCTAAACAGGCCAGCTGTTACTTAGATCTTGAAAACTCTTGCCAGGCAGAAATGCAAATCTGGTATTGTATTTTTTAAGGAAATTGGAAACCTGGATTGCTCTATAAAACTTAGTGATTTAACTGTTGAGTTAAACAAACAAAAAACAGTCAGTCACACACATACTGCTGGGTAAGTGTGACTCTGAGTTGCAAGTATGACTTCTGCTTTATTGGTGCAATGATAAATGTGTGTGTGTTCTTGTCTTTTTATCTTACCACCAAAGTTAAATGATAGCAAATACACCATAAGACTATTTGCTGCCTAAATCCTGACATTTTTGTCTTCATTATTTCAGACAGAAATATAGAAACAAAGTCAATTAACAGTTAATTAACATAGATATGCTAATAATTTTTTGTTGTTGTTTATACATAGGGACACTGAAATCGTGAGAAATATCCAGTATATACTATTTCAAGACTGTGCTTGAAGCTTTGTACTATGAACGAGTATAGAATATGGGTGTGGATGGAATATCTCAAGCTTAGTTTCTAGACATTGTGAATTTGCATTCTAAGGTGGCTCTTCTAGCTTTTCTTGAAATATATATATATCTCCCAATATAAATATATAAATATATATAAAATATATCTCCCAATATAAATATATATATAAATATATATATATCTCCCAAGCAAAGTAACTGTCTCCTTCCATTACCTCAACATCAAAGAGTCAACTCATAATTTCCCTTCCAGGTTATAATCTGTAGGCTAATTTTGCTATGAAGCAAAATACTTTCTCTTTGGATGACACCTATAGTAATCTTCTTGAATCAGGTCTCTTTGTATTTAAAGTACTACATTTCTTGTCTAAGGTGATAAGTTGTTAGGATTCTTAGTTCTCTTCAACAAACTCATGAGAGGAAAAAAAAGGCATGCCATTATGAAAAGCAAATAAATAAGACCAAGATCCACATTTCTCAAGGGCTGCAAATTGGCATAGGCATTTAAAATAGTGTAAAGTACAGTGTAAAGTGTTGCAATTATACTTTTTATATCCAGAATTTTCTCATGAGTAAAGAATATTTCAGAATAGTATATAGAAGATGAATATTACTATTTGAAAAAAAAATTAAATGATTATAGCACAGAAGCCGGCACACCTTTTCTGTAAAGAGCCAAATAGAAAGTATGTTTGCAGGCCAGATAATTTCTTCTCCAATTACTCAACTATAACATTGTAGTGAGAAATCAGCAATAGACATTACATAAACCAAAAAAATCTTTATTTATAAAACTTTATAAGATAAAGAAAACTTTATAAAAACAAGGTACAGGCTGAATTGTGCTCATGGACCATAATTTTCAAATTTGGCTTTAAAAGTTATTTATCATTAATTGGTCCTCAATGTTCAAATATTGATTTAGTAATAAATAGACATGCAACTCTGTAGAAGCTCAGGTATTCTCAAATTATTAAAAATAAAAGTATACATAATTAGTGAAGAAAAATGGTTAACTTAAATTTAATTAAATTATTTGACATTTCACAAGAAATGCCAAAAGTATTACTTTCTTCGTTGATTTAGATATTCAGCTTTGAAAAGGAAAACCTAAACTATTTTTTTTGCTGATAATTCCAATTTGACAAAAATAAAAGTAAAAGCCACAGATATACTACATTATATTAAAATAGATGTTTATTAAATTCACCTCATTTGTATTGATCCCTTCTCTAGCTATTGATTCAATCAATTTTTAATTATAGATTACTGACGCTTTGATTCACATATTATCAATTTCTCACATTTGTGAGAGAATACTAACCCTCATGCAAATTCTACCATTTCTGGATAATAAATGAACTCATTACTGAAAGGAGGAGGCAGCTGCCAGTAAATAATATAAAGGACATCGTTACTCAAACCATGATCCATTAACCAACAACATTTTTATCATCTGGAATTTTGTTAGTAAAGCATAATACCAAATAACAATCATATATATATATATATATTACATTTCAAGAACCGCTGCTTATAACATGCACATGAAATATTCACTGACCTACTCAGTAGAGATCTGAGATGGCTTTATGATTTTTACATTTAATTAGATATTTACCCTACGTTGCCCTAAAAACTAGCAACACAAACTTTGATTGAAACTAACAAATGAATTCAGTAAAATAAGAAAAATATTTCTTAGCCAAAGAAAGCAAAATGAACAGTTGAAAATTTTTGTTTCATTTCTTATACTGAAGCAAGCATTGTGTTTATGTACTTATTATAAAGTACACTGAATCAAGTTTTATTATTATTTTTATTCTAACGGCTTATACACAATTGTCCACTGAAGTCTAAATTGTCCAATGATAGGAGAATTAGTCATGGATTGAGGGGATTAGAATGGAGGATGGAGGCCACATTCACAAGACAGCAGAGAATCCACTGTACTGCCCCAAACAGTCAGTTCTCCCCTTTGTTGTCAGAGGATGAGGGAAAGTTAATCCCCCTTTCACAGTCATGAAGCACACTGGGATATTATTTACCAGAGCAGACTCCTTGGTCTTTCCTCAAATTTCCTCTTGAAGAAGGAAACTCCATGCTTTCAATATAGGCCAAAGTTCCCCAAATTGGATGGTTGTGAACCTGTCAGCAGATAAGCTGCTTGGTCCATGAGAAAAAAAAAAATATATTAAAATTCTATTTCCATGGTTCTCAGGCTTCACATTTATTTTTCTTATTTTGTTCTATTAATAGAACATGCATTGATACATAAATTAATGTTCGGTATATTTTCATGTATTAGAGACGCAGACTTTTTTTCTTGTAAAACAGTGCATATTAAAAATTTGAAGTCCTCAGAGTAGAAAACCAAGAAATCTCCATGATGATTACCTATCACCGTTCTTTTGTATCATTATGAATCTGCATATATATTTAAGAAAACATTTATAAAGCATTTGTTATTTAAGGAGAATGATCAGTATTCGGATGTATCATTTGAAAATGTAGATTTTGAGGATAGCATTTTTATCTTACATTATATAATACATACAGTGATCTCTATGTACATATCTATATTCATAGATATTGATATAGATACAGAGGGCATTTAGTGCAAGCCATTGGGTTCATAATTTTTATAATAAAATACCAAAAATACCATTACTTCTACAAACAAATGATATTGGTTGCAGGCAAGATGACATATAGATCTTATGTGAGGAAAATGTAGTCATTTTCACACACATAGAAGACATATTTCAACACATTCTGGCTTCTATTATCCTCATTAGATGCTTATATATTTTTATTATATAATAACTCACTATAGTAGTCTTCAATTTATTTTTCTGATGTTTCTATCCAAGCTGTCAGTTTCACGTATAAATTCAGTAGCTTTGAAAAAGTTTCATCCTCGGTCCTCATACCTACCACGAATGCTAAACTACTCGCTAAATTAATGTCAGTCATTGCCTTAAAGCTGCACTCTCCCAATATTTATCTGAGTTTCATTTTTTTAACATTTACATTTTATAGAAGTAAACACAGAACTCTTGAATGAAACAAAAATGCTATTCTGTTCTTTGAAGAACTGACAGTTACGAAAGAGTCATGATGACTGATCAGTTTCACCGAATTGCATCCTTGCAATCCACTGTCTGTAAGCATCAAAGGTAACTTTTCGATACTTCTTTGTAGTATTGAGATTACTGCAAAAATATCGGGTTTATCAACAATTTTATCGGTGCATATCCATCAATAACAGAGACATGCTTGCAATTAACCACTTTCAAAACTGTGCTGCTGCCCTGTAATCTTGTAAAAACATGTATAGTTTCAAAGATATTAAAAAGGATTTAGACAGAAAGTTTGACTGGGATTACACCAAATACAAATATATTTTGACTGACATTCCTATTGAATTTACCCAAGAATCCAATTGAAATCCTAAATATCAGACTCATACTAGGTGGTGGCATAATTTTGTCTGTTTTCATTACACCTTAACTAAGTTAAAATATACATATTGGTCTGGATTACTGTGGCATTAATTTTAATGTTTCCCTTTCTATTCTGTATTGCACTTTAAAATCATTGTTTCTTACCTATTTATCCATTAATAGAAAATACACTACTTTTAGAGTGATGAATACTATGTTTTATGCTTATTATGTATTCATAAATATATTTCTACACAAATAAAGCATAGATTTTTAAGTTCTTTTGAAAGATAATCCTTAATTAAAGTTAAATTAACATTTTGGGAGTTGAAAAGCTTGAATTTGAATTCATCACTAATTAAGAGCTTAGCTTTGTATAAGAATGTCAATAAACATTTATCATGCATAAACAATAAGACAAATCCAAATCTATGAATTTGCTGTAAAATGCCAAATTAAAAAAATATATTATATTGAATCTTGAAAACTGTAATGTAATATGGCTTGCTACTCTTAAATTCACAAAATAGAACACTATCCAAGAAGCACACTAAGTCTATCAATGTCTATTGGGCTCGATGTCTATTTAATTTCAACGTCCATGTATAAGGGTGTATGTATGTTTTTATATCCCAGAACATTTTACTTTTAAATTTTGAATTCTATTTTCTCAAACACATCATTTCTTCCTGGATAAGCTATGTGTTATAACCAGGCATATCACTCACTCTATTCAGGTTTATGAGTGTCTCCGTCTGCAATCACCATCTGCTTCTCTGCCCTTCCATGAAGTAACCAGGATTATCAATGTATAAGTATATTGTGACTGAGTCAGTCTCCTAAATGGAAATTTTTTCTTTTGTTCTTCATATATTCACTTTCAGTGCTTAACATGAATAGTGTCTCTCTGAAAATGAATACTATCATAAAAATTTTAACAATCAACGATATTGATTTTATAACCGTAAGTAGAAGTGTTCCTGTCTCAAATAAGTAGTTTTAAATGTGCATGTTTTACAAGTACAAATTATGAGATTTTTAATTGGGGAGATAATAATTAGTAAATAGAAACATGAATTCAAAAGAAATAATCATCTAAAAGTATCTGTTATTAATTACATTTTGATTTTACCACTACTCTGTTTGCCTTCTTTTTCTTTCGTTTCATTTATTTATTTATTTATTTATTTATTTATTTATTTATTTATTTATTTTTACTTTTATGAGTACATGTTTGCGATTCATAATGGTCACATTCCTTGTAGGGAATTGGTACTTGTACATAAAACATCTCAATCCTTTTTATTCCCTTTTCTCCACCCCTCTTTAATTTTTACAGCATTGGTTTCATTTATTTATCTTACAAGATCTTATGCAGTTAATTATTACATATGCAGATTAAAAACCCGACTGATAGCCCAAAAAAACATATAAAACAGGTAGGAAATTGTACTAAGACAAGATATACTTTTAGATGCACTGTCTGCCCTGGATTACAATACATTTTTCTTCTTTTTAATTTTAGTGTAAAATATAAGATGAGAAAATAAGAAGTAGTAGTGTTAAGATTACATATTTATTTCCTTCCAACAAAGGCAATGAGTAAACATGGGATAGTCCATCTAAATTAAGCCTGAAGCTGTCTGTACTTTGCCTCGAGATATTTACCATTCACCTAAAGAACAGTAGAAGCTCTTTTTCCAAATTCTATGAGGTACAGATGATGCTTTAGGAATGTTAACGGTGGAAAACAAAAAGACAAAAGTTCATTTATAAGGCATAAATTCAAAAGAATCCTCCAATAGCTAATTTTCACATACAAATGCTGGTATAGACATTATGACGGAGGAATAAAGTGTTTCGTTTTATACAGTTTTGCCCTATACAACTGTATATGACTGCTAATGATTAAGAAATAACTAGATAAATTTTAACAATTTGAAAAGTTACAATTCTTTATTAGAACACTGTAATTTTGAAATAATTACAAAACTATGGATTCAAAAAGTATAGGTGGACAACATTCCAGATAACGATTATTAGTCCATAGGAAGAGTTTCAACTTTTTAGATAGTACCAAAATAGTTAAATACATTTATTCAAATAACTTGCTGATAGTCACCAAAATGTCAGTCTTGTTTGAATTTTTACTGAGCATGACTAGAAATATCAGCTTAAATAGTAAATCCTAAAAATATTGTTAGAGGACTTACACGTATACAGAAATGAGAAATACTATTTAAATTCAAAGAAAAGCTACATCATGGAGAATGCCACAACAAATTGTGAATGTAGATTTTCTTGTTAAAAATGTTGATTTTATTTTGATACATTTTACAAAATATTAGAGGATTAGAACAGACTTTTACTCATAACTCTCTCTCTGTTTCTGCCTCTATGTATATAAATTTAGTATGTTAATATTGTTCAAAGAATTTTGGAAAATATCATAATTTAGTTTCTGTTAAATTTGGCAACAGCCAACAAATGAAGTTTTGGATTTACAGAGACCCTGGGAGGAGATTAAATTGAATGTACAGTGAAAATTTCTAGCATTCTTCATTGGTATTTTACTAATACTAGTACAATGGATGGAAATTGGCTTGAAGTTAAATATTCAGATAATTGGGAAGAAGGCCTGACTGAGTAAGGTGTTCCAGCGATTGTCTACTCAGAGATAGATTCATTTAAACAGATAGTGGGCCAAACTATCATCACAAGAGCTTAGGAAATAGATGAGAGACCACAGTGTCTAGTTTTACTATACTAATAAGAAAAGATAGATTGAAGAAGGCAGGCAGGAAAATGATGGCATCATCGACTTCTCCCTCGACTCCAATTTGTGCAGCAGAGCGAGGCACACCTCTTGCTAGAGGTAAGAAATATAATGACTTCCAGACGAGGAACCTGTGCTGGGTCCATTACTGTGACACTTAGTGAAAAGTCCCACAGGCCCTGCTTTCAGGTCAGCACCCACAGACTGAGCATCTGGACCTTCTTAGCCAGTGGCCAAGGCACTGCCTCAACTCGTCCTCCTGTAAGCTAAAGCAGCACAGCAAAGAAAGACTTTCCTGGTCAGTAGGTATGTCAGGAAAGTAAGACCAGGACTTCGGTTAGGAACTCAGGACAAAGTCTACTGTAGCATGACTTAGCACCAAGAAGAAGTGAAAGGCCTCCATCCCTAGGCCGCTGCTTACAAATGAAGCCTCTTCCTTTCCGGCAGAATTTCTCCACTGGCAGGCAGAGACCTGTGCCTCGCTGGAATGAAATTGTGTTTTATTCTCCCTTACCGTCAGACATGGCATTGGTCTGGCATATGTCCCTAAAACTACACAGGCCCCTGTGGCTGTGGGACTCTGGTGTAATCCAACTTAGTATCTGGCCGGGTGTCCAACAGTCTGTCCTTACCACCCTGCTCCCAACCTCAGCCAGAAAAATGAAGAGTAAATCTTCTCTCACAGTGGGCTAGGGCAAGAATGAGCATGGGACTGTGTCTTGGAACTCACTTGTGGGCTGGTGAAACAAGACACTGGGCAGATTCTCGTGACCTCTTTCCCACAAGTGCCTTCAAATTGAGGGCCCATACCAATCCCACTGCCAGGTGGCCATTGCGTGGCCCTGGCTGGTCAGACCTCTACTCTGGCCAGCATCACTGAGACTGGTTGCAGTAGTTTTGGGGTATGAGTCTACTTTAGCAGGAGATAGCAGTGATCATGGCCTTGGTCCTATCCTTGTACTGAGTAGGTCTGTTGGGATGTGAGCGTTGAGTGTAAATATTTAGTGTTTGTAATCAAGAGATCCCTCAGTTCTTTATACCTTTAATCCCGAGTGATAAAATAAGATGAGAATAATTGCTCAAGAACAGATAAAAACAGGGAGATGCGCATCAATTTGTTGCTACTTAGGAGCCTGGCGCTGTTGTTCCCTGCTGAAATCGAGAGTAAAAGGAGAATGCTGATGTCAAAACACAGGCTATGACTGTGGAGAAGTCACATGGGCCCACCTCTATCCCAGATGCAGACTTACAGGGACCCATTACCCTCTCTAGGCCCTGCCCACGTTCATCCTGAACAACACATCCACTTTAAGTATTGGGACAAACCTGGACCTGGGGCAGCCTTGAGTACTCACACAGCAGCAACGCAGGAGCAGACCTGGAACAAACTGGGACTTTGGGCACCATCTTGTGCTGAAATAGTAGAAATATCCACTCAGAGGAAATGGATACACCGTTCAGAATATCCAGAAGGATAAGCACAAAGCCACATTAGGAAAACTGTAATAAATATTCAAATGCTTTAATTCAAAGATGGCATTAAGTACCATAAAGAATTCTGAACATATGGGGAAAAAAAAAGCCATCAAATAACCAACAATATAAAATGTCAGATGCAGACAATATAGAAGCCAATATCTACAAACTTAGAGACTTTAAAATACTTTTTGAAAAAATTTTCAATAGGCTTCAAGAAAACAGAACTAATTTGATACTGTAACAGAAAATTTAGAGTTTGAAGTAATTTAATAAAATCAAATAGAAATTATTGAGCTGAGAATTACACTAGTAGTCTACATTAAACAGAGGAAAGAATTAATGAGCGCAAAGAAAAGTTATTTTCTTTTATAGCCGGGGGGACAACTGAAGAAGAATGAAAAAGAACAAGAAATTTAGGACAGCATTAAAAGAGCAAATATTTCAGTTATTGGAGTCCAGGTTGGCCTGAGTGTGCCAAAGGAATAGAAAGCTTGTTCGAAGAGATATTAACAGAATATTTCTCAAACCTAGAAAAGTATAAAAATATTTAATGATGTGATGGCCAAAGTCACCAGTCAATTCAACTAAGTCTATATCAAGAAGTATTATTTAAAAAAAAAGCCTTCAAAGTTTAAAAATAAAGAGAGACGTCTCAAAGCAGCAAGATAAAAGAAACAACACAATTTTCCTGACTGCAGACTTTTCAACAGAAACCCTACAGGTCAAGAGAGACTGATGTGAGATTTTGTAGTACTGAACAGCAACAACAAAAAAAGTTGCCAAAGAGCATGGTATCAAAAGAAAGCTATTCTTATTCCCGAACAAGAGCAAGGTACCTCACAAGACAAGCAAAACAAAAGTTCAACATCCAGTCCTGATAAAAAATTATAAACAGATTAGTTTTAGAAGAAATATATCTCAACATTATAAGAGCCATACATGATACAATAGCTAACAGTATACCGAGCAGGGAAATGCTGAAAGTTCTCTCTCTCTCTCTCTCTCTCTCTCTCTCTCTCTCTCTCTCTCTCTCTGTCTCTCTGTCTCTCTGTCTCTCTCTCTCTGTCTCTCTCTCCCTCAGATCTGAATCAAACAAAGAATGTTCAGTTTTATTTAACATATTACTGGGAGTCTTCATTATATTAATCAGTCAAGAGAAAGAAATAAAGGACTTCCAAACTGTAAACAAACAAGTCAAATTGTCACTATTCCAAGATGACATGATGTAATAGTAACCCCAAAGACTCCATTAAACAAACAAACAAACAAGAAAAAAAACAACTATTAGAGAGAGCAAGAGAAAAAAATTCAGCAAAGTTGTAGGATACAAAATCAATATTCAAAATCAGCAGTGTTTCTATGTATTAATAGTGAAATATGTAAACTAAAACTCAAAAAGATATTTTTATTTCCAATAGCTTGAAAACAACAAGAAATAAATTTAACCAAAAGGATGAAATGTAGCTACCGTGAAACTATAAAAACACCAATGAAACAAATGAAAAAGATCACAATAAAGGAAAAGACATTTCATGGTCACAGATTGTTACAATGTGAATACTACCAACACAGTCTATAGATTCAGTGAAATCTCTATCCAAATACCAATGACCTCTTTGTATTTGAGAACTAGAAGAAGTAATCTTAAATTATTTCTTCTATGGCCAGCTTGGAAGCCTAAAACAAATCCTAAGTGATTAAGCAATCTTTAGTAAAAAGAACAAAGAGAAGGCACTGTACTACAAAACTCTGGTAATGAAAGAGTGTAGTATTAGCATAACCACAGATACAACTGCCAGTGGACCAGAATAAACAATCTAGAAGGAAATCTGTATGTCTACAATGAGGTTAACTTTGATAGAGTTTCTAAGAATATATTTTGGAATAAGAACAATCTTTCCAGTAATTAGAGCTGTGAATTTTTTTATTAGCATATGTTAATATTACAGAATGGTGGGCTTTGTTTGGGGAAGTTGATACATATCTTGATCACCTTTAATCTTATTACTTTCCTTTTTCTCTTTAAAAATTCACAGTAGGCCTAAATGAATTATTTTCTCAGCAAAAGACATAAATGGTCAACAGTTTTATAACAAATATGTTCAAAATCATCCATTTTCAGGGAAATCTAAATCAAACCCACAATGAGATATTGACTCACTACAGTTAGACTAGGTAACGTCAGGAGGATAAAAATAGTGAGTTCTGGGTTGCACATTCTTGGTGGGATTGTAAATTAGCATAGTCATTATGGAAAAGAGTGTCCATATTCCTCAAAAAATTAAAACTATCCTACTATCTGATTCAGCAATCTCTCTCTGGAATGTACATCCGAAAGAAATTCAATTGGTAAGTCAAAGAAAAATCTGCATTCCCACTTTCATTACAGTATTAGTCACAATAGCTGAAGAATGGAAATGCCTGTCATCCGCCATTTGATGAATGGACAACATGGATGAGGCTAGAGGTCTTTTATGTTTACTAAAGTACCAGAGACAGAAAGATAAGTGCCAAAATATTTCATTCAAATATGGAATTTAAAAACTTGATCTCAGAGAAGTTGAGAGGTGGAAGCTGGAGAGAGAAAAAAGAGAAGGAGGTGCGAATTATTAATCAAGGCCAATGAGTTACAGTTACGGAAGAGAAAGCCGTTTTGCTGTGTTATTGCACAGTAGGGTGATACAGATAATAGTGTACTGTACATCTTAAAAATAACCTAGATGAAAGACTTTAAATATTTTCACCATAAAAATGATACAGATTTGAAGAGACAGAGATTTGAAGAGACAGAGATGTTGAACATGATACAAGGTATACTTGTATGAAAATATCACAGGGTGCTGCGTAGACATGTATAATTTTTATGAATCAGTTTCAAATTTTTAAGTTTTTAAAAGCCCGATATTTATGTAGCTAAATTTGAGGTGAAAATCATTAAGAAAATAAATACCCCTAAACTAAATGTTTAAAATATGTTACAGAAAGCTCCTAAAGTTTGTGTTCCCAACATGTTTAATTTAACTGCCGTGAATTAGTGTGTAGCTATATGAACAGAATCACTGGACTGTGGAGTGATTTGCTGGGGAGCTTAGACATCTTATCTGATTCGCATTACTGCAGACTCACTCTGATCAGTCTAGCGGTGATCGGTGGTTAAAAATGGCTGGAAAAAGATCAACTGTGAAGCAGTCAATTTAGAGACTGCCTGGAAATCCAGACATCCTATGAGGAAAATACATTCTAAGGATAACAAAAACGGAATATAACAGTTGAAAATGTGATATGCAGTACACTTTCTATCCCTTGAAAATTTCCTCTCTCTCACTCCTTCTCTGTCATATGCATAGATAACACTTTAATATACATACATATAAGTATGTGTATGTGATAATTTGCAAGAAGCATTTTTTCAAGATATATGTATGTTTCTGAATTAACCTCCCTCTCTTTTCTTTATGAATTTTTAGTAGAAACAAAAGATATAAATCATAATTTATATGAATTTTTTCCTCTGAAAATATCCCCTATTAGTATGGCCAATTTGCTTCATTCTTTGTTCTGAGAGTAATGAAGAGCATAATCCTTGGCTAAGTTTGCTGTGGAAAATCCCATTGCTTCTCAAAGCAGTAATCTTTCTAGTCAAAAGATAGCAGTTTTAAAGGTTGAATTGGACCCCTGTGTTTTCCTTAACTAGACACCTGAGAATGAAAAACCAACTGGCAAGACATCTCCTGGCTGGCGTACCGCGAAACTTAATCCATTTACAGACTAAAGTGATGTTCTGCTAGCAGGAAGCCAGAACATATTAATTAAATGCTTCAACTCTTTATTTAAATGCTTAGATTCCTTCACACCCCCCAAAAGATGTACAGTGCAAAGTGTTTCGAAGTTTTTTTTAAAGAAAGTGAATTCTTAATAACTAAATTTTTAAAAAAAGGAATACAAATTAGATACTCGAAAGTGTAAAACCAAAAAAAAAGCTATCTGAAAACACATATTACTCATTTTAATAAAAATATTTTAAGTAGAACTCATGCAATTAACTGAATTTGTTTAGAAACTAAGCCCACATCTAGAAACCAAAAGACAGATACATGACTGGATTTTAAAGAACTGACTTAAAAAGTTAAAAACTGAAGTTTATGGGAGATTGCTATTGTCATTGTAGAGCTTCATTCCACTTTTAAAATATATCATACATATGCAGACTACTTAAAGAATAATCAAAAGTACAAAAAAGTGCAGCAAAATAAAAGATTGATAAAAGGAAGTGGGGGATAGATCTTTTCAAATAGAAAGGGAGCCAATAATCAGAGGTTAGACTCAGGAGAAGAAGGGAAGGGGGCATAAAAAGATTTAAGATCATCATGAACATGTATTAACTACCCTCAATGAACTGCAGCTGTATATGCCATAAGTATGAAATGAAAATAGCAACAACAACGACAAATAATAATAATGGTGAAAACAGAGAAAGGGAGTCTAGAGATGGGGGGAGTGTGGAGGGTGGGGAAGGAAAAAGGAATGAAAAGATATGAAAGGATATTCAAAGTATGTTGAGTTCACATACATATTCTGTAACATGAATGTACACATCATGTATTTTAAATATGTACAAATTGGAAAAAAGGTGTATCGTATGTATGATGACTGCTTCAAGGATGTTTCTTCTCTTACAGAGGACACAGTCTGTCCTTATCAAGCAGGTGACTGGGTAGTCACTGTCAAAGTTTTAAAATGTTTTTTTTTCTCTCCAAATTTAGCACGAATGACTTTAAAATGAAAATCTATTCCATATGTGTCTATGTATATACTTGTTTGAGCACACACATATTAGTAAGTTAAGAATCTGTTGTAGTTATGCACTGACCTGTTATCATTTTACTCAAGTAGTATTCAGAAATTCTCTTTGGTTTCTCAGAAAAAAAAAAATGAAGAAATGAGAAATGTTCTCTAAACAGCAGAAGCCAAGATTACAGTGTTCTTTATTGGCCATCACCTGGCATAACTAGATAAAAAAGAACAATGAACTGATCTTGCAGTAAGAGCTATATCAACTGAAAAATATTTACTGTTCCTATTAAAAATGAATTAACCCAAACAGACAGCCTTTTAATTGAAATCTTTATCACATTTCCTTCCTATTTAAATGCAAATGTAAAATCCTTTTACAAACTAATAGAAATCAGAAGCTGAAAAGTGAACTACAACTTACTAATGCTTCAGTCACCCAAAATAAGTTCAGGTTTGACATGAGCTAGGAAATACAGAAAGTATTAGAGTAACTTGTAGAACTCAATATATATTGCCTATTACTTTAAAAATTTCCAAAATAATTGCTCATTTCGAACATTTTTTTATTTTTCAAGCGAATTGATCTTTCAAATATTTTTATTACTGTATTCAAAGAGTAGGCAATTATTTTTGTCCTTCCAGGTGAGAATCTGCATCACTCTAATGTACTGCATTATTACATTTTTTTCTACAAAATGAGTTAATATGTTTTTATACTGTGAAGACAACGTTATTCATTTAGCTCTGGCAGTGTAACACATACGTCAGGTATTGAGATCAGTAGTTGTTACTTAAGGCACAGCCTGAAAAAAAAAAAAAAAGAAAATTTGAACCACTTCATAGTTCCTATTGCAAGGATAAAACTCAGGATTTAGTTGCACCGAATAAGTGGGTAACATTTGCAGTTATATTCTGGAATAGCACTGGCCTTTGGCTGTACAAAATCCTCAGCAATTCCCTTTAACCTTTATGGATTTGAATTTCTTTATTAGTTATTATAATGCCTCTTTAAAATTGATTATTTTGAGACTTGTGAGATCTGGAATTCAAAAATATATTTCCTCCATAGAGTATTTTGATTCTGTATGGGGCAAGCTAGAACAAGGCTTGAAGCTTCTAAAGTGTAGGTCAGCCTGGAGAACTTCATGCAGTATACAAGTCTCAGTTGGTTTAGTGGTGACTGTGCGCACATACTGCAGTCTACATCTTGTTCGACCTTTTGTTCCTTGTTTAGCCTCCAGAAGCTCTAAAGCAAGCGCTTTCTCAAGGAGACAGCGAACATTCACTGTGTTCTGTAAGTGTGAGTATGTTACTGGAAATAAGATCTTAATTGTTTGACCGCCTCTACTCCCGACATTGCGCTTATCAGTACCTAACGTGAATTTACACAGAATGCCTTAAAATACACATTTTTCTCAAAATGATCCTCCTCTTATTCAGAAACATGGTGTGGAAGGACCTAAATCATTATTGATTAATGAAATTAAAAATAGATTTGTGCTTATATAACATTAGTCGCAACATTCTTATATTACTAATATCTTTATTCACAGTTGCCAAATATTCAAAATCTTTCTCTGAATTTCTGGGATGTCTTCCCTACTAATCTTTGTGGAAAGCTTTATCACACTTCTTCACAACTGTGGTACAAGCGTGTGAGCTGTGCTTGACCTATCAGTCATTCCCATTCTGAGCTGGGAACTAATGATACCAAAAGCAACCCTGTAAAAAAATAAATTAAAAAAAATCAAAACAACAATAAAAAACAAACCTCTTGGCTTCGGAGACCATATTCTGACACCCTGGATCTCATGGCAGCAGTGTTCGTGAGACACCTGGTGTCCACGCCAGGAGTTCTACAGGGGCAGAGCAAATACCAGTGTCCACTGGCCTAAAAGCAACGTTCTCCCTGACAGCGCTCTGTGGTTCAATGTGTACAGCAGCTCTGCACAGTTAGCCTCATTATGTGATTGCTCACTTTCCTGAGTCTAGTCCTTTGTGGTTGAGCAATTTAGCAACCACTCACTATGCCTTTCAGTAAATGTATTTTCTGAGAGGGAATCAGATATGATATCTACTTCTTGTAAATTGACACTATAATGTCAAAAACAGGACGTAGAGTTCTCAAGTAAAAATAATAAAATATGAAGTGGAACAGCTCAGTTTTAAATGCAGTACATACTAATTTAAGTAAGATTTAAAGAAGCAATTATTAGATGTAAATCACTAAATGTCAACATGAGTATCTAGCGTTCAGTTTTCTAACACAACTTAGTCTAAGGGTTGTTTGACCTTTAGATCAGCAAGGCTGGGTAAACCATAGCTAATGCTTGATTCTCATACGCAGAGGCCCACGGAAGTGTTGTACAGAGGCTCGTTTTCTCAATACTTTGAAGGAGAAGCTGACTCTGTGTTTCTCAGATGTGAGAAACAGTGCAGTGTCTGCCTAGGACACTCTCTGGAGTTCACGAGAGCTTTCTGATTTCTGAAGAATTTCTTTTGCAGAAACCACTTGGTACTTAGGGTTACTGAATCCTCAATAAACCTAATTGCAAAACAAAGGCCAAGAGAATCAACTCTTACCTAGGATGACATGATCAGGAGGGTTTGCATTTGTCTGTGTACCTCTGTGTTTTCTGTTTATTGGTGCAGGTACGGAAAGCACAAAGATACAGTCATCTAAAAGAGATTCTCTTTTAAGTTGTGATCACCATATTCTATCCTCCGTGTATTCTATTTTTCGTTTTAAAGTAGCATCTCCTCCAGCAAGTAACTTTCAGAGAAAGGATATAAAAGAGAATGATTTCTGAGATAGTACTGCAGTTCAGATGTGGCGTGAAGGTGTCCCCTGAAGATTCGCGTGCTAGAAATTTGGTTCTCAGCGTGGCGAGGATGAGGCGCTAGATGCGCTAAGAGGTACCCAGGTGACGGTAGTTACGTCACTGGGCGCAGTGCCCTCCGAAGAGATTTGTGCATTTTCACTGCTTATTTCTCATAAAAGGGTTTATTTTTAGATGAGCAAGAATGAGTCCGAGTCCTTCTGCCTTATCCTCTTTCCGCGGAATCTCTCATCTCTCCTTCTCACCTGTGCTTCCACCGTGATACCATCTTCCATGTCGTGGCGTAGCCAGAATGCTCTCACCAGAGCAGAGCAGCTACTAGCACAAGGCTCCTAGATCTCTAAATAAATTAAATAAATAAATAAACCCAATAGCTAAATTATCCTGTTTCCTGCGTAAAGTGCCTAAATTCAAGTGTATTGCTACGGGAATAGTTAATGGACAAATATAAAAATTAAACTTCTAAAATGTTCATTTTTTAACTTTTGATGACTTGGCTGATTTATAGCTGGGTACTTCCTTAGAACTAAAAAAAAATATAATTTTATAGGTGAATTTCAATGCCTAGAAAGCATAAGTAGCTTAGGCATGAACACTTTCTGCACCAGTGAGTCATCTGATACTCAGTCTCTTCCATGATGTCTTTTTTCTGGGGAGAGTGGTGCTGAGTATCGAACTCAGGGCCTTGGACTTGCTAGGCAAGTGCTCTACCACTGAGCTAACGCCCCAACTCCCATATTGTCTTTTAAGGAAGAAGACAGAGGAACTGAGAAATTTTAAAACAAATTTCAAAAATTATATTTCAATTGATTTCACTATGTATTGATACAAGGTAAGAGCTACTTTTTTAAAAAGTGGAGCCATGGTAGCATTATACAATGCCAAGATGAAATATTTCTTTCATATTATTTAAATCTAGGTCATGCTCTGTTTTTCTGAAATCTCTCTCTCTTGCTCTCTCTCGCTCTCTCTGTCTCTCTCTCTCTCTCCCCCTTGCAGTGAGAGATGTGAATGAAGATCCAAACAAGGCCCATATGTTCTGTATGCTGTATTTTTTACTCTATCTTAACTATCTTAGATTCTTTTTGTGATCTAACAGTTCTTCTGCTATCTCAATCCCATTAGCACTGATTTACTAAAGAAATTAGTAAATTTATGCAGTATAATTTTGGAGATCGTATGCTACTAATATTACCATGTTTCATGACTCTATTTTTTCCTGGACTCAAAAATGATTTGAAAATTTCAAAATAATCTGTATACTCTATTTCATTTCAATCCATGGGCAGTGTAGAAGTTCCTCTACGCTCCTTTAAAAATTGCACCTATTGGTTTAGGTCTATTTCTACATATTTTGTTAGGTCTGTGGACCTTTTCAATTTACAAAGTAGAAATTTCCTTGAATATTACTAATTTTTCATCTTCTCTTTTCTTAGTTCTATTTTTTTCTTTGCTTTTCCTTTGCAATGTTATAAATCTATATGTTGGGACTCAGACTTCTCATTTCTTAGAGATTCTACTGTATTTCCCTAATCTTTGTCTTGTAAATATTTTTTTCAGAAAGTGGAGTCAATTCTGTCTTCTTCAGAGTTTTAGAAAAACATCTTTCTAATTTCCAGGAACATAATTCTTCTTTTTTTATAGTACTTTATTTTGGTTTCATAGATATAATACCTCCTCTTATCTTTGCTAGAATATTAATAATTTTATTTTTCCTTCATAGTCTTTAGTTCCTCCAAGTCGCTCTTGGTTTGCTTATTTATCTATTTTGGTCATTCTCTTCTATGCTGAGGCTCTTTGTACATGTGTTTATTTTTGACTTTCTTCTAAAGACCAAAGAGCTGAATGTAATCGCGTTACTATCATAGACTTGTTACCTTTGATCTTTACTGCGCAATCATCTGAGTGGACTGTTTAATAAGCACATATTTATCATCCTCTTAGTTTGTCCAGATATTCCAGAAAAAGCTTTTCCTGAATATCCTACAGACAATCATAGAAAGGAGACAGCATTAAAGACAATTCTGCTTTGGCGTGCGAAGTTGTACACATTTGACTTTAATGTAGTGTGCAGTGTCTGCTCTCCATATCCTGGTGCTCCCCTTTTTAGGAGACCCTTCGTTTTATGGAGTAGTAGTACCTCACCAGTCTTCTCTGGAGATTGGTAGAGTTGTCGTTGCAGATCCCAAAGGAAGCGGTGGGTATTGGCATTCTTTTCATTACATTTTAAAGGTGGAAATAGATTAACTTGCTCCTTCCTCTGACTTTATATAAAAACATTTTATATTGAAAAGGTCTCAGTGTAAAATAATATTTTCGTTTTCTTCTCAGAATATTACCTTCCTGCATTTATTACCTTATTGAGTATTTGAGACAAGATAAATATCTTTGAAGTGCCCTTTATTTTGAAATTTATTGTCAAAACACATCTAAAACCATCCATTAAGAATCCACAATATGCATTCATGCAGCAAGTGGCTACATGCCCTACACTAAGTTTTGCTCTTTGAATCATTTCTCTTCTGCATTTGCCATTTCCTTCCTACATCTCAGTTTCGAAGGAAAAAAAAATACATACAAAAGAACAAACATTTGGAAAAAAAATAGGGATTAGTTGCTTAGTTATCATAGCACTAATGCTGCTGTTGAATGCCGTGAAAGAGAACGTTTGTCCCAAAATAACCATGTTAGAGTCTGAGTGAGCCGCAGACTGTAGGAAACTCCCCGTGAGGTTCCCGGGTCACTAGCTCGGGTCAGTCTTGTGAACATACACAAGCTGTAGAAGAGCCTGTGAGAAAGGAGAATACTGTGGCTGGGTACGAGAAACAGCCTCAGTCATTATATTACCAAATACATGGGGTGACTCATACACCCACATCGGGTGATTGAAGCTGATGTATGAAAGATACACTCACTTATAAGTAAGCTAAAGCTCACATTTTTTTTTTTCCTTCCTGGAAATCTGGTAAATGCTGAACAAGCTCTTTTATTTGATCTTTCTTTAATGCAAGCATCAGCTGTACAGTATAGAGGGAGCTGACAGAGGGGAAAGAAATCCAACTCCACCCCCCAACACTTGTCTCTAAAAGGTTCCTTTCTAGTAAATGGCAGTCTATTAAGGTTCTTCCTAGACTTAATCAAAGTGCTGCACAAAAAGATCTGCCCCTGTGTGAACAGCTCTCTATTCTCTCGGTGAGAGCCCAGGTCTCTAATTTCGTAGCTGGCCTAGTCCTGCTAAGCCCACACTCCGCACAGTGTGTGGCTTCTCACTCCCCGTGGTTCTCAGTGGCAACAGGAAGTTAGGCAGAGGCTGTAGTGCCAGGCCGGCAGGCAGGGATGCTGTCGAGATTGCCCTACTGTCTTCTCTGCAAATAAGGGGCTAGATCCAATTGACACATACTGAAGTAAACAGGCAGTGACATATTTGTAGACAAATTGTCATACTGTAGATTATTCACAAAACAAATTGTTTTTGATTTGCACTCATAGATTGGGGGGGGAAGTCTGCCAGCACTAACAGCTGCTCCCTTTTCAAGGGAAACAAGCACTTAATGAAAAAGTTAATTTAAAAATAATGTTCTACTGTTGCTAAAATTCCTTAGGGGAAATGTTTAACACTGCTCAAAACTAAAAGAAAAGATATTTGTTTCAAGTCCTTGTAGAAACATCCTAGTTTCCCTGGGGTATGCATTAGGTCTGTAGTTAAGTCTTTGGAATCATTTTAAAATTTTTGGTGGTGTAAGAATATTTTAAAGGTAATAATAAAATAATGTAATAAAAATATTCAAGTCTTTTTCTATTTTTATTTCCCATTCGATAGTTTCCTTAGAATAAAATAAAGCTTAATTGTATATATCGTCTTTGGGGGGAGTGTATTTTGTTAATTAAGGTATAAACTCCAGATCCCTGGTGGATCTTCAGAATCACCTGAAGACAGGACTGAACGTGCTCAGAGGGAAGGCTGGTTCCACTACCATCTTGAGACCAGGACAGATTTCACCAAAACAAAGACTCACTGTACTAGTTGCCTGGGTAACTTCACCATCTGTGGCTTCCTCCGCTCTTTAGATAAATAGTCTTTACTGGTATGTATCTTAGTCAGCTCTGCGTACTCTAACAAAATACCAGAGACTGGGAGATGTACAAGGTAGACACTTATTTCTCACAATTCTAGAGGATGGTAAGTCTCAGATCAGGGTACTAGCACAGGTAGGTTCTGGCAAGGGCCCATGTCCGAGCTTACACTAATTGTTTTCTGGGTATAGCCTTGTCTGGAGCAGAGAGAGACACAGCTCTGGTATCATTTTCTCTCAATGTTGGGGGCCCACCTTCATAACCTCCTCTAAACTTAATTACCACACAAAAGGCTTACTTTATGACATCATGAAATTGGATGTTAGGGCTTCCATATATGTGTTTGTAGGGGGACACAAACATTCAATCTGTAACATCATCGATTGTGACCTCCTTTTCCCTGTTGTCTAATTCCAGGCTCGGGCTCCTGGTTCTGCTGTTCTTATGCAGTTTCCTAATTCTACAATTCTCTCCCTATATTTTTTGAAGGAAATCATCATTTAATATCTTTTGATGTTGAGCCAATTTGCTAATTTGACCAATCAAAATGAATCTTTTATATATTCATGAATGAGATTTAAGGGGTAACTTAATTTACAAGTAGTATGTGTGCAGAATAATTTCATACAACAAAGTATTTTTCAAAGAAAAAACAAACACATTTTGGGGTAGTCTGAAATGTTAGTGCTACTCTAGTCATACTCTGCAGGCTGCTGTCTAATATAATATAATCTATTACTTTGTAGAACTCATTTATCTCGGCAAGCTTCTCTCCTTTTTTATCTTATTATATTGTTACAAAATATATCTTTAAACTAGACATTTTTGTGTCTGATCAGATACACAAAATATGGTAAATAAAGCTAATATATGTAACTTATGTTTCACCTTTAAGTACTGCTATTTAAAACCCATTTCTTCTCAATTTCTAAATCCCACTTCCCTCTTTAGTGGCATTATGACTGAATACTTTAATTTATCTATAATCTTTGTTTTTTATAATTTATAGCATATAGTGTTTGTTGTCTTGAATTATTTAATACTTTTAAACATAAATGATGCATATTACATGTGATGTCTTCCCTTTAAAGAAAGGAAAAGATATGCTATTTAAAAGCATTTCAAACACTAATTTTCTGCTACATTTCTCTTTATTATAACCAATATTTGATCCCAAATATAGTACTTCATGCTTTGTTCTTTGGGCAAGCAGTTAAGAACATAATACTTGTCAAAATATGTTCAGAACCAGTGACAGGCTTGTGAAGAATTTTGAAGTGTTTTTTCCTAGATCATAGGCAGTGACTATATTATTAGAAAAAAACAAAAGACAAAAGAAGTCTCACTGTACCTCTGGCCATTCCTACTCACACTCCCATTGGCTTACCTAACGCTAGATATAATATTTCCCTCCACATATCTCAGTGTCTTCAAATCCATTTTATCTTTTCTCCCACTATAGAGTTCTCTAGAGAGCTAGCGTATTAATTTACTGCACGTAGAATCACTCGTAATGCCTTACAGATGAGGAAGATGCTCGGGAGCTGGAACCCCATTGAACTTTGACCAGAGCACTCTCCCAACTTTCCTTCAAGTGCTTTCACCAGGAACCTCATCTCTTCCACTGTCTCTTAACTGCAATTTGCAAAATAAATGGAAGGTGGCAAAGGGAAGCAGAATGGAACGTCCTCCTTCTTCAATAATCTTTGTATTTGACTTTTCAGATGTGATTAAACACCAGTACAAAGTCTGATACTATGGCATTTCTTAAACAAAATAAATAATACAAAGAAACTTGCAGGGTCTAAGGAGACTCACACAGGGTCTAGGGAGAAAATACGGAGACACAAATATTAATGATGTGAAGATGCCATAAAGACTTATGTGAGTACGGACCTGGAAAAACTGAGCTATATTTTACAGTGAAAGCAAATCTTTAGTGGGGAGACTTCACCAAGAAGATGACATTTAACAACAGTGATGCTTGCTCCATGTGTTAGACGTACATGTGTTGTCTGTGAAGACAAAATGCGGTCTGTTCAGGAGCAGGGCCGGGATTTGAAGAACATTGTTCTGTTCTGGGAATGAGCATACATAATGCTCACTTAAGCCTAGGAGCATTAGGGAACATATTAATAAATCTCAGAGAACGAGTGGAAAGAAAGTTAAGTTAAATTCCTTGCACAGAACACACATACAAGTTCTAGAATTACTGCCAATTAGTATGATATTTATCATAATGAATTTTATCATAATGTAAGTGATTAAGATGGAACCTTGCATTATGTATCTGGGAACCAGGAAGGATTTGGACAAGCAGTATGGGTTAAAATACTTGGGCTTTGAAATCAAAGTGGCTTTTAAGCCACTAACACTTACTGGGTGTTTAAGGTGATTATGTTCTTTTACCCTCAATTTCATATTTGCAAAATAATGATAATAGTAATATTATCTACCCCTCGGAGAGTTGTGAGGGTTTAATGAGGTAATATGTTAGAATCTCAAAAAAATTTGTTAGAACGCGGTAAGTCCTCAAAAATAACTATTATTCTTTATTTCCTTAGGAAAAAAACATAGAACAAGGTCACTGCATTGTATAGCTCTACTTATTTTGTAACTCAGCTAAGTTTTCATTTATGATGTTTTATCTGCTGCTGTTGGCAGAGAAGCAGTGTGTCACCCAGGAATGAGGGACAGCACAGAAGATGCATATATCTTCCTTACTACGAATGAATGAGTCACTGTGGTACAAAGTGTCGGCAAGCATGACCGGTAGCAAAAGGATAAAAAGTCTCAGAAGGCTGAGTCAGGAGGGCTGCAAACATCCTCAGTAAGACTTTGTCTCACAACTGAAAATACAAAGTGCGGGGAATATGCCTTAGTTGTAGAGTATTTGCCTAGCAAGTACAGGACCCTGGGTATGACCAAAAAAAAAAAAAATGTTAAAAATTAACATGAAGTGTTTTATCTCAATCGCAGTTCACCCTTCCCCTTGTGCTAATGTTCTCTCTATCTCTGTTTTCTCTTTCTGCTTTTTCCATCTAGCTATGGCTCTTACTTCAAACTCAACACCTCTAATTGAATAAGTTTTAAACCGACTTCATCATCTAACTGCTGCATCTAATTGCTAACATACGTCTACTTCAACATTCAAACTTGCTCAAATTGGGAAATGAAAATCAACGAGATATTGATCATTAAATCCTGGGGATCTGAACTCCACCCTAGCTGTTGAGGCATCATTGTTTTTCTTAGGTTAGACCACTCTAATGTGGTCTTCTCATCCACGCTACCTTGATACAACTGGTAGAGTTTATTCATATACTAAAAATAGATTTTTAGCACTTTACAATCTGATTTCTGTCTGAGTCCCTCGCTGCATCATCATGTCTCCCCATTTTTGCTCATTTCAGCCTAAGCCACAGTATATTTTCAGATTTAGAGAAGTGTGTATTGAATTAGGAGATAAACATTCATATGTATGGAATTTAAATCAACCATCACTAACTGAATTACTCTGTTAAAAATCAATTATCATTTCCCATTTGGACATTTTCTTCCCTTTACCAGTGTAATACATCTTAGCCTTTATTTACACTGTCAGTTTCTCATACCAGAAAAACAATGCAGTGTTTAAACATGCGTGTCCTATTTATTTCACTTAAGAGTATGGTCTCAAGATGCATCCATTTACCTAGAAATATCTCAAGCTTATCATTCTTTATGGCAGAGTAGTACTCCATTGTATAAAAAAAAATCACATTTTCTTTATCCATTTCGCAAGAGAAATAAGAAATGGAAGGAAAAAATGGAAACAAAGCTTTTGTAAATAAGGAGGGAGGAGCGGGGGAAGGGACAGGAGGGGAATGGGAAAAAAGAAGCAACAAGATATATCATGTACAGGTACAAATCCCCTATGATGAATGTTATCACTATGTACATCTAAAACATACCATTAAAATAAAATTTTAAAATTTTTTAAAAAAATTGAAGTTTCAGAAAGAAAATCAATTATCCCTGAACATCACTCATATTATATATAAAATAGTGATAATAATATTTAACATTGAAATTGTACTTAGAAAATGACTTCTTTTCTTACAAAATCTTAAAATATTTGCAGTAACAATGAATAAATGAAATAATAATCATACTTAAAATTAATAAGTCTCCTAAGCAGTAACTTTGCACCTGTGTCTATCTGGGACGGCACCTACAAGTTGGAAGAATTGGGATAACCACATTCAGCTTTTCACCCAAATCTGAGTCATTCGTTTATCTTGTACAGTAGAATGAACATTATAATATCCTATTTTAACCCTGCAATATGGGGCTATCTGGAGATGATCGAGGAACTCAAACATTTAAGTGGGTTGTAGTTTTGTTTTGTTTTGTTTTGTTTTAAGTAATACTATCAACAACAACAACAAAAATGAACAAAGAGTATTTTCCTTGGTGGTGCCGTAAGTTTTTGTTTGTTTGTTTGTTTGTTTGTTTTCCAGGGGAGTTGGTGCCGGGGATCAAACTCAGGGCCTGGTGCTTGCCAGGCAAGTGCTCTACCACTTGAACTAAATCTCTAACACCAATAAGATACTTTTCAAATCATAAATTTTGAAAGTTAATTTTGGTGAAATCTAAAAAAAGAGGACTAAATAGTTTTATCTGCTGCCTTTTACCCAAGCATGCAACTCAGTTGCTATGCTCAGTATAGAAGCAAGATTCTGTCCTTCAACCTCGATCTTATCACATTCTGCCATCTCCAATGGTTTCTATCACTAGTCGTCTCATGGTGGGCAAAGGACTTATTTTGTTTGCATATATACATCATAACTGAACCAGCCGAAGAGACCTGCCCTGCCTCACCCTTGACATGGTGAGGAGAACACACTGGCAACATCAGCAGAAGGACCCCACCCAGGGCATTCTAGACAAGGCGATGGGGAGGTGTCCAGAGGAATGGAGAAGAGAATGCAAGAGGAAAATGAGGATTTTGGGTCAAGGTTTTATCATAAACAACACATCCTGGAGAGATTAACGAAGTGTTCTTTAACACAGTCTCCAGACCATGATATCTGGTTTCAGATTTCTGCTCTTCTTAGTATACAGTTCTGTGATGCTGGAAAATCTAGTTTGCTGTACTGTGTGTTTTGTTTGTTTCTGAAAATGTCCCGGCCATAAAGGGTGGTGGCAATAACTACATTAGATGATGTAAATAAATAATGTAGAGCAGTATTATATGTAAATGTTTCTTATTGTCAGTATTATGGCATATCTGGTATTAAAAATTCTTAGAAGAACTAAGTTTCCCAGGTTGGACTTTTGGATCAGCACAAGGAGAAAGCTCAAATGATACAGCTGGACTTAATGTGAGACAGGATCATGCCATACTGCGGGGGCAGCAAAGGAACTGTTGTCAAATAGCACTTGGAACGAGGAGCAGAGAGATGAAATTGCAGGATGCTGGAGCATCCTTTAAAGATGACTTGGAAATATAGTCAGACTTCATAAACTTATTCGTGTAGAAAGAATGACACTATGAATTATAAGCAAACAATTTATAACTGATTTTTACAAAAAGGGAAATCTATCTTAACAGTGCCTATTCTCTTCTCACTTCACATAATAAAATTATCTCCTTTATGTTTTTATCTTTTAGAAACAAAATTAGTTCCTGCAGACTTGAAATATTCAAGTGATAATTTAAATTGCTAAAGAGTCCTGACAATTTAAATTATTCATTGATGATAGTCAGTGTTTCATCCCGCTCAGAGTATCTCATGAGGTCAAGCTGGTCCTGGGAGCCTTCTGTTTCCTTTTTCTTTATGTCATCTGTGGGGATCGACTTCTGCCCTCTTACCTTCTCTCTCAGTTAGAGGCTATCACACCGTAACAGAACATTTCCTATTTTCTTCTAATTATGACCATCAAAATGCAATATTGGAATAAAAATTTCTGTGCAAGGAGCCAGCTGAGTGTAACACCTGTGCGTGTCTGCAGCCAGCCCTGTCAGAGAGCTCTTGGGAGTGTGACCCCCGGTGAAGGGCGGGGAGGATGAAGAGGGCCGCGCTTTACGTTTTCTGTTACTGCCACGCAAATCTCCAATAGATTGGAGGAGCAAAGAAAAGAGGGAAAGGGAGCATATACAGACATAGTTACAGTGACTATTCCATTTTTCACACTGCTTAGAGCAGTAAGGGGTCGCGGGAATCCAAAGGAGAGCGTCCTGGAACAGGTCACGGCCCTGAGTCAGAGCTAAGAGCGCAGACCCAGTTTACTGGAGGAGGGAGATAAAAAGGTACGAAGGTTAACCTCTATTTTATTAGCCCTTCACACTTGTCTCAAACCTTCCCATATTTAATTTGCCCAGCAAAGTGGAGGCTATAATTTCTCTGTAACACAAAATAACTAACTTCTTCAGGTTCAATGAAATAAATTAAACCATGCAAAAACTCTGTTTTTATTATTTTCCAAAATTAAACCTTCCTTAAACATATTTGATTTTTTTCGATGTTTTATACTATAGGCATTTTTATAACTCTGTATGTGAAGTACAATAATTTCAAACGTGAAATCTAAAATCAACCAAATTTTGCACTGAGTGCCTGAAGGGAAGAGGCGAGTAAATGGAGTAGTTTAAGAGTTATTTGTAGAGCCCATACTTCAGAACAAATGAAAATAAAGTACTCACTGGTCCATATAAAGTATAACTGTCTTAAAGTAAGCAATAAAGCAGGGGTATAACAGCTCCTCCTCCATTGGGTAACTTTTTTTCACTGTTCCTGTATCTTTATTGCTAGATTAATTTTTTTCGATGTTAATAAACAGGAATTGTTTGTGTTTAAATTCTAAGTGTGGCATGTTGGCATTTTCAGAGGACACTTATAATGAAAGCCACATAAGTTAACGAAAGTAATTAATATGTATCAGTGTTTCTTGATATCCTTCATTTCTCACCCCATTTCCTTGATGGTTGGTAATAGCACGAAAATGTCGATGTTGCTCCATGTTCTTATGCAAAGGCGTTGATGAACGTCAATTTGCCTCTTGCATTCTCATTTTGAAGGATTTATGGTAGGATGAAGTGGTAACACATGGTGACATCTACCAGCCTGAAGGACCAGCTGGTGGTGCTTGGTTGTTAAATAATCACCCAGATTTTCTTTTGTCATCTGGTGAAAAAAAGATTAATAATACATTTAAAATTAGATTTTATAAGTAATAATGATGAGCATAGTGCCCCTGATAATAGCTACAGAGGAGTGAGGTTAATCATCACTGAAAATTTCTCATCTTCTCTACAGATTGGTTAAACTGATTAACGGCCAAGAACAATGATTACTCAACAGTTTAGCATGTGGACTGAAAAAGCAAGTGTGTGGGAGGAGATGAGGTCATTGGAATGCAAGTTGAGAGTGACTCTGGACAGTGGACTGACACACCTACTAGAATTATGTGCTGTGGTTATTTTTATAAAGCTTGTTGCATTATTAACTAAAAGACTATAAGCTTACTTTCTTTCAATATTGGATATTATCTTTCTTTTCTTGACAGTATTTTTCCTGAAGTTAAATTAAAAAAAGTACCACATTTTCGAAAAGAAAACATACAAAGCCCTC